>JAQIXA010001436.1:0-24829 GCA_034699045.1 Nanhermannia cf. coronata Gr-Ori-00579 | reverse complement strand
AGAAAATGATGTCACAAAAACGCCTAGAAATTAAGATTTTTGTAAAAAAAATTAATTCAGAATCAGAATTAGAGCTTACCAATTAAAGTTCCAATTAAAGAGCCGAGAAATGATTGAGCACAAAGGATGGGTGAGAAAAGCAGTAATGAACAATACACGGATATTGATGTAATGAGCTTATTTAGCCCAAATAAAACTGAGGGTCCCATCAAAACTCCTAAAATAGCAATTTTTTTAAAAGAAATTTTCGGTACTTTATGAACATTACCAGTCAAAACTTTGCCCCAATCCACGATTTCTAACTGTCCCTTACTTGCCAGAGTTTTATTAAGTCCTTGAATAAATTGAATGGGCACTAGTGATTTGCCGGCTCGAAATGTTTGATTTTGAAATTCTTCTAAAGATAAGCCATTTTGTGTAATTGAGTCATCTCCATCGCTAGTTATGAAAAGATTTGCAAAACCGGAAGTCAAGTATAAAATCGCAATCAGGTTGAAAGGAGCATTGAGTAAAGGCAGTTCAGAGCCAAATAGCTTTGTAAATATCCCATTTAATCCACCCCAAATGAAAATGCTATGAAAAAAAACTTGTAATTTTTCTAATATCTAATATTATTTTCAAGATATTTAGTTAAAGATAAGAATATTACACAAGTGAGCCGAAAATTGCACTGACTACGATTAGTTCAAGAGGTTGTACAAAAAGCTCATACTGTCCTGCCATTGCCATTTCCCCAATAAGGGTCCCTAAAATTAAAATATTGTTTTATTTAAAGGGAGGTTTTGATAAACTGGTAAAATATCATAAATCCTGCACAAAAAGGGACCTTTACAAGAAATGTCTCTAGACTAGATTGAGTCGCTACAAAGAAAGATTTGGTCAAATTTTTTTCAAGTAAATACATAGCTTAGGTAGCTTAGGTGCATGGATCAAGAGAAAATACGCAAATATTTCCGAATTTTTAACGCAAAATGTGATCACCTACTTGAAAAATCTCATCTGTCACTACTGGACATTTGACAGGTTCATTTGAACTTCAAAATGCCTATTCTTACCAATTAAAAATGAATTAAATGTGATGCCACCGCTACGAACATTCTCTAAAAAAATTCAAAAATGACAAAGTTGTGTAATCAGATTATTGATAAGTTAGAATACGAGTATAATAGGCATATAGTGTATATCTAGAAACTAACCTGATGGTATTCTAACAATTAGTAAACTGGTCAGTATTCCAGAAAGGAGCGAGACACTGGCAACGAGAGAAGTAGCTACTGAAGAGTTTAACATTGAGACAAATATGATTAGGCCACTAAATGGATTTGAACAAAGGATGACACTCGAAATCGAATTGAAAAAACAATCAAGAAATAGGAATGGAAACCAGGCAAGATTATCGGCGTTCTCAGATAGAAGGATCTTCAGTTGTGGTGTATTTTGAGAAAACAGATCTTGAATCATTTCCAAGTATCCTTAATCATTAAAGTACCAATTATAGTCAAAAATTTTAAGAAAATCATTTTACCTTACCCATTTCACATAAAGATCTTGGCTGATGATTAAGTGCACTACTGTTCCCAAATATCTTTTTTGTATTCTCGCTCATTATTTTATGGTGATTGTGATGATGGTGATGATGGTGGCTGTGATGGCCATGATGGTGACCACTATTGATTTGGTTTAAAGAATTGATCGATTTAAGATAACTAGATAGGCCATTTTCGTAGTCAATCTGTGTCCTAGGGTCAAGCGGTGGTGTAAAAGATCCATTTGGAATCATTTTGTGAACGAAAGTGTACTTTCACCAAAACTTTTCTAATCGTATCTTGCCTTGGATTGGATTAATTTGTGAATGAATGTTCTTTAAAATTATAATCTTGGTCTCGACTGGCTAACAAATTAAGCCTTTCGATTTCCAAAGTTTTGCTCTACCTTTTCGCATTTGTCTGATAAGAAGTTAGAAAATTTGAGAAATAAATAGATTTGACGCATTAAATGATCTGCACTTTGTTGGAAATCTGTTAGTTTTACTCGTACTAGCTCGCACTTCACGGAAACTATGCCTTTCTGACATTTCATATGAAATTTGACTCATCGTCAGGATTTTACCAAGCTAAAATATTACACAAATTAACTAGTATGAAGATACTCGAAATTTTCAAAATCTTTATAGGAACAAATAGGTTTATAGGTTTAGGAAATTTTTTAGAAAATATTAAGCCTAAGATAGTTATAATGTTAGAAAATGTCCTGTAGCCTAGCCCTAAGTAAAACCGGTAAATACTTATATGTAGAGCTTTGAATGGGGACTATTGGAGAAAGCCTCAACGAGTTTATTTTGCTAGTGATTTTGCAAAAAAAATTCCTTTACCTAACTAAAAGTTAAGTTATGAAGTCACTATTCATGACCAAATAACTTTTATTACTATTTAAAGATTTGTAGTAGGGTACTTAAGTTTTTAAGTGTTTCCCAATACATGTACTACTGATATAATATAGGGTACACAGTACAAATGAATTTTTGCAGGAAGTTTCCAGTCACGCTCAAAAACAATTTACATCTACATTTATACATTTAAAGCCTCGCATATATCTCAATAGAGAAAGTATTCGATTAATAGATTTTCAAAATGATTAAAACTCGCAGTATACAGTGTGCCTTATCTACGAAACAAAATGCAAATATTTTGGTCAAGTTCAATAGAGAAAGTCAGGGAAAGCCAACTTCCTATGAATTAACCGAAATATTACGTACATTTAGGTAGAGAAAAGTGTGCATGTACTTTTAAAATGGCTTTTTAAAAAAACTATTTGTTTTAATAGATTATTTATTGGCCAAGATTTCAATTAAATTTTACTATTAAAATGGAATTTAATAAGCGGAAATTGGGGTTCGATCACGACATTGAACTTGACTTTTTGAATAAATAAAAACTACCATTAGATTACTTAATACAAGCACTGATATGTAGGTACTATTAACTTTTATTAAAATTAAAACAATAATTTGGATATGAAGTGTCAATAGTAAAAGCTTCTGATATTTTGAAGGCCTTAAAGTACAATAATAGACTAGACCTTGTAAAATCAATTTAATCAATTTAATTAATTTTTTGTCACTTTTGTAAAGTTTATTTATTTCCGATACTTCAATTATTGCATCCTATAAATTGTTCAATTTTTTACAAAACAAATTAAACCTAATTGGCCTTATTATATACTAGTATAGTTTATCAACAGAATTTTACACAATTTGAAAACAAAACCCATTTAAAATACATACCTAGGTACCTAAAGAATTGAAATTTGTCAGAATCAGAATTACGATACTTATACATAATGTACTCAAGATGTAATTATACTTACTAGATCATTTTGTAATAATATTTTATTTTGAAAATGATTATTGGCAGTTTGATTTCATATTGTATATTCGCATTTACTTTTTAATTATATTGATGGCAGTTATATTACTCGTTATTTGTATTTTTTCTAATCTATTGATACATATACTAATTATATTTAATTAGGTAGGTACCTATATTAATTAGCTTAAAATTTATAATTATTACATTACCTACTTAAATATTACTAGGTAGTATACAGACAGAGAGAATTTTAGAGATTTAGAGAATTTTCCAACTCAAATTACATAATAATATAACTTATTAGATAGTATAGTGAAATGAACTCTTATAAAGCTAAATTTTATACAAATTTTAACATTTAAACTTATCGTTAATTTCAAATTAAATGGTCAATTGCTTTTGCTACTTATTACTAATTATATGCTTATTGCTTATAATGTAGTTAATTGTATCTGTAATTTGTAATTCTAGATATTATTTAGCCCTAAACATGCTTTTAATAGTATAATTTACTTCATATTATATTTTAATATCAACAGTTCAAAATTCATAATAAAAGTTATTTATCCGAGTCTGAGATTATTCTACTGTACAGGTCAGATTTCAAAATCAAAAAGTGACATCAATTTTCTGACCCGAACAATGGAGCTTATTCTACATATACTACTCGTATTTGTATGATAGTTTTAATGAATTAAATGCAAAAGAAATGGCAATGCTTTCTATTAATTTGTATTTTGTTCTCGGGTTTGTAAAAAAAAATCCAGATCTTGGAATTAATTGGCTTATTTTAGAGAAAATTCTCAAAAATATTTGCTGGAATAATATCTGTTTTGTAAAAAAATCAAAATCTTGTAATTATTTGGCTTATTCTCAAAAATATTCACTGGAATTCAAATTGAAACTGGTTGCAGAAATGTATTTATCCTTTATGTAGATTACTTTAATTGGGTTTTAATATCCTCCATATTTTTTGTTTCATTTCCTTTCGGTGGGAAACAGTCTTAAATCAGATCAAAATTTGTGTTCCACTTTTTGTATTCAGTAAGTTGATTTTATATACGAGTACAGTAAAGATTAAAAAAGAGTGAGAGGACAAGAAATACATAATATTTGAAAAAAAAATCACTTGAAACAATCGAGTCAACTAATTAAATAAAAATCCTTTATGGACAGCCACATTCCGTGACAATCATATTTTGTAAATCTCGCTTGATTATATTTAAGTCTGGTCCAAAGTAGATCAAAGACATTGGGGCGAATTTTGTGGGCGCACAGCCTAAAAATGATAAAAAAATTGAATAAATAATAGACACCTTATTATTGCTTTTTTTGAAAACTTACAAGGTATCAAATTTCCCAGACTTTCTTGACCTTCTGAAGTTTTGCGATATTCTTCGATTACATGAGTATGGTAATTCAGATAAGTGTCTGGGGTCCTATGAAATCCACCACAATGTCCTGAAAATGGAAAAAGAGCTGTTTACATAGATAGACAAAATTTTACTGAAGTTTTACCTCGGCAAAAATTTGCATAGTATCCTTTAGGAGCTATAATCCAGTCATCCCATCCAAGATCCTTAAAGCTATGAAAAATATATTCAAATTTTTTAATTTTAAAAGATATTTAACAAATTATAAGAATAAGGGCCGGGCCGGTAAACTAATTTGTTAGTCTAAAACCTTACAAGTACATACATAATACATACAGAATCCGATCATACAGATGTGATTTGATGAATACTTTTTCACATTCATATGCGCGTATGTATATGTATATGTGTCATTGGAAGCACATACAAGCTATCTATCTGATTTTAAGTTCGTTTGGAAAATCTATATTTAAAGTTTGTATGACGTTAAAGTCTCAAAAAAAATTTGATTTTTGATTTCGATAGATTTAGGGATTAGGGAATTATCTATAAGTAATAATAAGGAATCTGGTGATAAATACCTAATGTAAAACCGTTGTTTACAACAATGTTGTTGCTTCATTTGTGCTGAACATTCCAAAGCTCTTCTTCTACTTCGTTTGAAATTCGGTGAAGATTCCATTTCTTGAACCAAAAATGGTGTTTCCGATAATTTAGCATCCTTCGTATTGTGATTTCGATCCTTTTCAACACTGCCACTTTGCTGTCTATTTTTACCACCATTGGTACCATTAAAATCATCATCTTCTTCAAGATCTGTATCACTATCTGTATTATCATCATTATCATCAGAATTAGAATTTGACCTTGAAGACATCACAGAACTTCGGTGGTTCATACCATTACCATGAGGTTGTTGGTCATTAATTTGATTATCATTTTCATCAATATTATTACTATTACCAGCAGCAGAAGAAGTAGTAGAATCATCATTTGTGAAAACAATGGGTACAATATAATTGCCGCATCCTGAGCAGTCGACGAGTAGGGTCATTTTATGGAGATCCTTTGATAAATTTTTTTGATGGGCATGACGAATCCTTCGGTTTATCTTACTATACCATTTTTGTACAATATTTGTGATATCAAGATTTTGCCAGCCAAGCGATTGTTGTGATAATGTTCGAGATATCACAAGTTCCAATGAAACGTCCTGGAAAAAAACGAACAGAAATATTCAATTTTTATCACAAAATAATTAGGTATGGACAATAAAATCCATAGACAATAAAAATTATCTTGAGCCAGCCAGAAAGCCATTAAATAATTCAAAGTCAAGCATTTTACAATTTTTTTAAAAGCATAATATGTAAATGAACATTTTGAGATTTATTTTTATAAAAGGAGTCATAAGTATGTATAGGTTTAAAATTTAAAGTGGCTGAATGAAATGCTCTTGATTTACTTATGCTATACATAATATAATTCTACTTCCACATAGATACTTTCCTAAATACCTACTACATATGTACGTGTGAGTTCGTAAATTCAGAAAAATTTCATAATACAGTATAAACGGTCCTGAATCGTGATCCTGAGAATATAAAGCGTGAAACCATACAAAATGACCCATTTTATGCTAGCTTGTCACATAAATAAAAATTTATAATTTTAAGTATCTAAATACGATATGATACAATATTACCCAATAAAAAGAATTAAATAACTTCTAATGCAGGGTCTCAAAATACAAATATTTCATTGAAAATATAGTCAAGTTTCCCATCTTAATTGCAATATTTATGAACTTTTAAAACTATGAAATAAAACGATGATTTAATTAGGATACTAAAAATTTATGAAATATAAGTCATTGTCATTGCATTACTCTGTCTGAAACAAAGACAATTTTTAAGTATTCAATAAAATAATAGGTAAATTGATCTGAAATTTTGAAATTCTTGCATAATTGTCTAGGTCTAATATCATTTACCCTTTGATAATCTTTAATGGTTACGAATTTAGGACTTTTATCATTTAATCACAATCGACAAAAAGTCAAGACCAAAAGACCAAAAGAGATAACCAGTTTTTTTCAATATTTTTGAAACTGTTAGTGATTTTTTTGGGAGATTTGAGATAATAGATTTTTTCAATCTTTTAGCAATTATTGGATCCCCAAAGAGTTGAATAATTTCTAATCATTATTATTTACGAGCCAAGAAAGGAGCCTGCAAGAGACAAGTACAAGATTTATTGAGTCCGTGAGAACCAGATTAAGATTTTTTAAAAAAGTTTTAGCTTTAGCTTTAGCTTTGACTAGACTCCTATAATTGGTTTATAGAAATGTGGATCTAAAACTTTGTGTAAAGCATATTACTTTTTTTAAAGAAAATTTCTCTATAGAGTTCACTTCTAAATTTTAGTATTCAAGAAAATTTCAAAAAATTCTGAATATCTACCTTATACTGTATTCCTATGTCCAACAGTTCTAATTTTACACAAAATTTTGGTCTCAAATTATATATAGAAAAATATAGAAGTACAATTTTCAGCTAGAATTTCAAAAAATATATACAAGATATCAAATTTTTTGCAGAAAACAAAGTATTTTACAATTGCAAAATTTGCCAATAATAATCTGTAGTAGGTATTTGAAAACTTGAATTACAATACAAAGCAATAAATTGGTAACATTTGTAAATTTTGGATGCACTTTATACAGAAATTTTACCCTCAAATAAAAAGGGTAATTTATTATTTATCAATATAGGTAATATTTAATTGGAAATCTATATCTTACTAGAGATACTATACTAATCTGTACCAGTAGAAGCAGACATATTATTTAAGTAAGGCCAGACAAGTCAGCTGCTTGCCCCCAAAAAATGTATACAAAATGTAGAATCGATAACAAGTAGCATTTCTCTAAAAAAAATAGAAAAAAATTGTACCTACCTGACTCTTTAAATGCATATTCTTAAATGGGATATTTTGTGATTTCATTTTTTGTGGATTAGAAAAATTTCCAATAACTTGAAAGACGTACAGTGTTACTCCTCTTGGGTGAAGTAAGTGACCAAAATGTCGACCTTTTATCAGAAAAAATGACAATTTTAATACAGATTTAAACTCTTGAAACTTGAGAATTTACCAATGGAAGATCTATAATCCATTTTGACCCAAAGATTTGCTTTTTTGATACGTACACCAACTCCATATGCATGATTTCCAGCTAAAATATCAATTATAATGAGTATGAGAGACAATATTTGATTTAATACTATACTTACCATATGAAAATGTCAATAATGGCTGACCATTTAAAAATGGACCTAAAATCATAAATTGAATTAATTAGTCCATATGAAATTTGAATCCTTTGCCCTAGATAAAAAAAGCAAATTCTTAAACAACTATCAGTAAAAGTACCCTACTTACTACTTATAATAGTACTTGTAAAGGACATTTACTCGTGTTATTTCATACTTTGAATTAGCATATTTACAATAAAAATGAGAGTGACAATTACACTAGTACTTATCGTGAAATATGTAATAATCATTTTTTCAAGTAAAATCTGTCCTTTTAACGATGAGAGTTTGAGGATTGAAAGTACCCTACTTAAATTTGATGTAATGAGGCATTAAATGTACTATAGACTATAGGGTACTTTTTATTACATGAATAAAGTACCCATAAATTATGTCTAATTGGAATAGGTCATTGAGTACGAATTGTGAGCATATAATATAAAAATTGAAATATAAAAATAATGGTTATTATTATGTAAGATCGTGAATGAATCTAATACTATGCATAGTAGGGTACTTACTATACCTACTACAAAGTTAATGAACTTTTCAAAATTATATTTAAACTTTTTTTGAAGGCTAATTTTGTGCAGACTTGAATCTATAAAGTTAATAATTTTTATGATTTTGAGTGAATGTAGAGCAAGTACCAGACACACACTTGACTTAAACAGACAGACATACAAAACTTTTTTCAAATGTAAGTTTTGCAAGTGTCAAATAATCCAAGTTTGGCCATTCAAATTCAAAATTCAAAATCAAGCTCGCCTACACACACACTATACACTATACACACACTTAATTTTTATATGTATTTTATTTCTGTTCCTCTATTCTACATTAATCTACCTAATGATTAGTCCATGTCCATAGTCCATAATAAGTACATTGATTATTCTGCATTTTGATATATTGTAATTTGTAAGTTTCCAAAAGAGTTTCCTCTACACTTATGAGCTGAGCGATTAGTACACTTCCAATAATTATTCAATTGAGAAGTGAGATGGCTAAATTACATATAATTTCTCATAATCTTATAGTTAGGGACAAGATGTACAATTCCATCGTGTCAAATGGCAAAAAAATACAAAAATAAACACTTTTTTAGTATTCTAGCTATAGGGATGGTACAATGATACACTTATCAAAAATCAGCTAGGGATTTATCTAAATTTAATGATATTTTCTTATCTAAAATTATTTATATGCTTGGTCAAATTTACTGCTTGACTAATTGACCTATAGAAAATGTAATTCTCCTTGCCTTTTGTACAAAGTACATGTACCTACAAATTATTATCACTATCCTTTTTTGACTATACTATAAAGCACTCTGACTAACGGTCATATTGACCCATTCACAAAATTAACATCAATTGAGCATTTAAGTCTTTGTCTACTAGTATACTAGTAATATTATCTAGTCAATACTGACATGCCCATTGACGGCTTTTTCATCTCCTAATTTATCTCTTTAAATTAAAGAAATTTGCATAAATATATTCTAAAAAGTCTATCTTTGGTCATACCTCCAACTTTTTTTCTTCTACAATCTACTAGTGAATCAAAATGTAGAAGTACAAGTATGGTACCATACAATGTAGCATAATAATTAGATACAATCTAGTAAGTGTATCGAGTATCGGCATTGGATTTAGGAAAGAAACCATTATTTTTGAGAATCTAGAAAGATTGGTTTTTTACTATTAGATCTGACAGGGTCAGGATAATTGTAGTTTATAATAAAAAGTAAAAAAAAATGTTTAAAAGAGAGACTAGCATTGACAATGTAATTAAGTTAACGAGACGAGGTGTTACATAAAACACTAGACATATAAATGGACACTAAATAAGTGTGAAAGAAAAAAAGTGTCAGTTTTATGGGTCATTTTATCCTCATTATATTATCCAGGACAATGTATTTTCAAAAGTCCATATGTAAAATACTTAGGTATACAAATAAAGCAAGTCTATAGGTACAATCATCAGTGTTTGAGATTTCAATTTGCTGATTTTATTTTATTTTATGAGGGTTGAGGGTTAATTGAATTGAAACGACACGTGGTGCTCGATTTCCTTGTTCCTCGATTATTGAGCTAACTTTGACTGTCTGTCGATCTCGACTGTCTGTCTCTCGATATTATAATGTATTCTAATGGGAATTGGGAGACCACCCATCCAAGAGTCCAAGGATTACAGAATATATTTGCCAACTATTACACAATTACCAATCCATGCTAAAAATATAAATATTATAATACATACCTATACCTACTTTATAATGCATATGAAAAGTACAGTGTTCAATGAATTTTGAAATAAAATAAGTAATGACATTGGCCATAAATCAAATCTATTCTCTCCGTTTTTCTCCAAAATTACAGAAAAGTTAATCTGGTTAAGATCTTTGAGATATTTATGGCATATATACCAGTATTATGTGCATTTGTGCCAAAAAATTTCTATTTTCTGGATCTTATTATATGTAGGGTACACTACCTATAGCCTAAATAATACCTCTTTATGTACTTGCAGCAAAATGTCGTTATAAGTATACCTACATAATAAGACTTAAAATTTTTAGAAATACAAAAAAATTCTTTGAAAACTAAACTTTGTCCAAAGTCCAAAGTACCTACATTACATATATTTCGAATTTATACCGGAAAATATTCAAAAACCCTTTTAATGTGTATTTAAATTATTAGTCTATTTGCTATACAGTTCAAAAATTTTGGTTTTTTTACAAGATTTTACACAAATACCTAGATAGATAGGTAGGTACTTGATTCATCGAATCCAGAATCAGATTTAAATTGAGTCACTCAATGCAAGGGAAATTTGAGTCACTTAAGCTGACATGTGAGTCAACAGATTAAGCAAATTCTTTTCTAAAAGGTACTTTTGAATTGAAGTACCTTATATGGAGATTTGACTCTTTGAAATCTTAACTTGCCTTTTTCCGGAAACGAGATGATTTCCGAAGTTTTAGCATAATTTTGCTCTAAATCATCAGCCGGGCTGCCTTGACTTGAAGAACTATCCGTGAGATTTTCGGTCCTATGTAAAGTCTCTAGGATTAGATCACGTGAAATTTTGTTATTATGTGCCAGGTCAACCTCGGGTCGACCTGAAAGTCCTAATTTTTGTAAAATTTGAGCCTTGATCATTTCCTTTCGTACAACATCCTCACTCAACTGTATTGATTTATTAACATTTATTAAATTATTACTACTAGAATTATTAACTGAGGAGTTGAGAGAAGAACTAGTACAACATGTAGATTGACTACTTAAAATTAAACACAGCACTATTATTACAAAATTTACATTACAATCACTTAAAATGGTCTTATACTTGTATCTACAATGTGCCAAATGTCTATTAAAAGTCACAAACTGATCGGTCATAATGACTATTGACCCCTTACTACTCGGGTAAGTAGGGGTCAATTGGTCTTTTTTATTTCTTAAAAATTGCATAATTCTAACTTATTATACTTATGTAAGGATACTTATTACAGATACAGACTAATCGAGATCTCGTTAACTACTTTTAGTAGAGAATATTTTGTCAAAACTTTTGGCGATTTTTCTCGAGAAACCCTCATGAGACTTGGACCAAGACATTCTGACTGAACTTGCAGTGTATTATTCTGTTCTCTTAGAAAAAAGTAAAAAGTCAAGTCTGGCTCTGAATGTACTGTATATACAATTATATGTATATGGTCATATAGTAAAATAAAAAATAATATTATAGCTGATTCACAGAGTATTCCAAAGTATTGTAAAGTTTATAAAGTTGTTCAAAGGAGTACTAGATAGTAGGGTAGACAAAAAAGGCATGTAGTCTAGTCGACAAAAATCACCACTTGCATACAATTAAAATCTATACTCTATGCTCTAATACACTAGGTCTAGTATACTGTCTGATATAGCAATATTTTTTTCAAGTCTTTTCAAATCAAGAATAATCTTTGTTGCACTTTCTTCAAAAAGCCAGCAGCAGAACGCAATTTACAACTTTTTTTACACACACAATATATTTGCATATCTTTATTTGGATTATACTACTTCATAAATCCAAGTACGAGTACCTATAAGTATCTGATTGCCAAAAAACCAGTCTATTGGTTAAAATGTTTTAGTAACTTTTATCCATTAATAATTTCTCAAAATTTAGTCTCAAAATCAACCGCAAGTATTTCCAAAATTTTCAAAATTTCGATCAAAAGTAACTTGACACTACATCAGTAGGCATCTGCATTTACCGGTTAGAGTAAATTCTAAAGTGCCTATACAAATGTATGAACTTAAAATTTTTTAACGCTCCAAGTGTTTGGTATTTTCTAAGCCCTAAACATTAGATCTTACATTAGGTTCACAATTATTATAGGACTTGTTTTATTTTCTAACACAATCACAATCGAAATGATTCTCGCCCAGTTTTGTACTTTGCTTGTTTCAAATTTTAATTCAATAACCAGACAAACCTGCTGCACATTTAAACTGAACAGGCTTTGCAAATTGACTTTTTTCTTATAGGTATGGTATGTAGTTACTGATAGCTATAGTGAATAGACAAGATCGCAATCACACTTTACATATTATAGAACAAATTAAAAATTGTAAATTTAAACACAGCATGATTGTAGTCTGCGGTCTTGATGACCACCCAATTCCAATGTCTCGCCCTTTGCCATAATCATATTGATAATTTAAAAATTAGTCTTAAATATTGATAGTATTTCAATTTATATAATAGATTGAAATATTGAAAGAAGAATGAGCCAGCTAAATTCTAAAAATGTCTAGACAAAAATCTAGAAATTATTTAAGATCTTATAGGTACTTATAGGTACCTTACTTTTATATTTTCTAGAATTATTTTACTATTCTTGTCCAGATCTAAATCCAAAGTAGAACTATTTCGGTCGGTATCAAAAGGGCAGAGCACTTTCCTTTTTTCTTTAACTAATTTATCTCTGATCTACATTAGACTACCAGTAGTATAGATAGTAGTAGTATTCAGTATAAGGTCTTTGCATATTGCAGAAGGTTTTTTTGTACGACTGCCAAAAAAGAGCCGGTTTATCTACTCGTATATGTAATATGTACTGATATAAGAAATAAGTCTGCGTCTGGATATCTGGATATCTGTAGATCTCTATGGTTTAAAAGGGTCAGGAATTTCTCATTGGTCCAAGACACAGCTGACTTTAACTGAATTTTTACTGCATTGAAGAATGCAACCCCTTGCTCCTTATCCATACCCATACATATAAATATCATATTGTAAGGTACTTGTACTTATACAGAGCAATAGTATTTCTGATAGTATTTCTATAAATACCCGTATCTAAACTCTAACTCTAAACTCACTTTCTCATCTGGAATTTGAAAAGACTATAAACTAACTTTCTATAATATTTTAACCCCGAGAATTTATATTACTTTCTCCACATTACAAGTAGGTACATACATACTGATACTACGAGTAGTAGTATGGTAGATAAGTTATTTAAAGAGTTTTTTTGATAAAAGGGCGTCTGGGCTATGTAGAAATATAGTGATAGGAGTACTAGTACTGACTGGTAGTATCGATTCTGAATTTTTCTTTAAAAGTAATGTACTACAAGCAAATTTAAAAGATAACTTTTGGGAAATAAACTGACTTTATGATAGTACATTCTACACTACTAATATAATCCTAAATTCGAAGTAGAAGGGAAACCTTTAAATTTGAAACCCTTATCTACCAATATACCCTCATTATATGAATACGAAATTAACTTTCGCTTTTGAATCTTTATTAAGGACTTTTTGATTTGAAGTTTGAAGGCCCATTTTTAAAAGAACTTAGGTACTTAGGTACCTAAGTACTTGTCTTATCCTTATCTTGTCTGATTCTTGCTATAAAGTTCTCAGTTTTAAGAATTTCCTTTTCTCTTTAACCAAAAATCTGGATAAGTTATATTGAAGTAACTAGCATATAACACTGAAAAATTGGTTCTGCGAGCATAGTACTTAGGTATACTTACTTTAAGTTAAGCTAAGGGTTACTTCCCTCGAAATTCGTCTTAGTCAAGTCTAGACATACTGAACATATATTTTAGTTATAAGAATGAGAAGGTACACATATAGAAAATAACGAATTGTAATGTATTAAGTAAAGTATTATTATTAAAGTATTGACTTATTGATCTGATGATCTGAACTACTAGTGTCATATTGGAGTGCTGAATGAGTAATTGGAAATTCAAGCGAATAATTGCGAATAAATCTCGGACTTGGAATATCCTTATTTGTAAAATATTATTTGATTTCTATTCATCATAAAATAAATATATGAACTAGGAAATTTTCGCTACAGAGTACTATGCTAGTACCCCTATAACTTATTTAATATTTAATAGGTTACTCATAAATATTATTAACCACTATTATTCTTTATAAGAACTATAAATTTATTGTTTGATGATTAATGATATACCTACATAGTTACGATACATATATAGTGTATTTTTAAAAGAATTATTTATACCAGTGACTGATCGTTGAGATGTCTCAATTCAAGTAGGTACTTATCTTTTACTATATGGCCCAAAGGTGTTTGTTTTCTTGTTCTTTTTTCATGACAATTTCTAATTTAATTAATTTTCAGTGTATAAATATGTGTAAATGTGCCGAAAATGAGTTCATACTTGAGTACCTACTTTAACTATTCAAACATATATGTAGCATATGTACAGAATATGTACATAGAAAGAGTTTATTAATTTAATAATGCACTTACTACATAGTCAAAGATTTTAGTATTTACCCTACAAATACACAGGTAGTAAAAATGTAAAACATTTACGTTTATTGATGTCATACTTACTGTCACTGTCATACTACATCTTAATAACTTTTCCTATATACAAAATATCATTTGTTAAACATTGTAAAAAGGGCAAAAGTGCCTGTGAAATCTGTCAGTTCTAAAAAAAACATTATTCATAAACTTATTTCAAAAATATACAAGCAAAAATTTCGAAGGATTTTAAGAAAAAATGTAAATGAATAGGAAATAAATGGATAGGAATTCTAGCTCTTATATTCTCTAAAGAATCAATGAGAGCCAGAGATAATAAAAATATAATTAGAAACAAATTATCCAAAATCTCGACAAATACTATTAATTCTCTACTTACTGGTATTATCAATCAAAGTATCAGCAAATAAAATTTGGGATTTTAGAATTTTAGATGAGTGTCGTGCAGCTTATCTTTTAATTTACGATTTATATTTCGTACCTATATAACATGTTTCTCTGTAAAAATTGCTAAATTATTGATATTGTTTTGCAATCGAACCGTAAATACAGAATATACAAGTATTTCACCTGGAACAGGAATAGGAAATAAATTGGTAAACTAAATATGGTATCTATATTTTTTTTCCATATTTACATAAATTTTCTTATAAGTACCATATAGATAGGTATTAAAATGAAATGAGTTTGACTCGAGTCTCTAGAGAATTCAATTCAAAATTCAGAAATTGAATCGAAGGTTGTTGTATTAAAGATAGATAAGTATTAAATGTGAAGAAAAAAAATGAAATTATGAGGTCTTTCACCTACTACATGTTCGGTCCTTATAAAGACATCAAGCTAAGCAGATCATCAAAAGATAATAAGTATTTGCTAGATACCTAAAGGCCTAAACATAAATACTAGCATTAGCAAATAGCACAGACAATTAAATTTTTTATTTGCTTTGAAATTAACTTTTATTTGCAAAGATACAAAGTGCAAATTCGCAAAATCTTAAAGCAGTTGCCGTTTCCAACCTGCTTGCTTATTTATTACAAAATTCAATTTACTAGGATATCTTCTATTTTTGTATGTACATATGTAAAGTATAGGGATTTGCCATTTGTATCTGTATTCTGTATTCTGTATATCCTTAATACTACTATACTAATACTAGTACTAATATTTATTTAGCTATTTATAAATATGAAATTAGAATGAGTCAATATTTGATTTAAAAAAAATTAAACCCAAAGCTCAAAAATGAAATCAGAGAACTTGCTATGCCTATGCCGTACTTTTTTAGAACATATATACCTATATACTATATAGGTAGAAACCCTGTTTTGATTTGTGTTTACGGAGTATGCCATATAAATGCACTTATGTACAGATACTTAGGTATATGATTTTTAATTACTTTAATAGCCAATAATCATCAATTGAAATTGAATGATACATGCATGATAATGATTAATGATAAATGATAATATAGGTACTTCAATTATCTTTAAAACACCCGAAATCCAATGATAATAGAAAGATAATTTTGATACAATCCAATCTATATCATCGTTCTATAACTTTATTTTAAATTGTACGAGTATGCATACCTTTTGTAATTCTAATTTATATATAAATACCCGTATACCTAAATACTAAATATCTGTACAATTATTAATAGTCTTGTTCTTGTTACTGATAAAATCGATAAAATTATCAAAAATTTTTTATTGCCCTTCAAAAATAATGATGTCATTTGAACTGAAACGAATGAAAAATTTCAGCAGAATTCTACTAAACGCAATTGTAATGTATTAGAAATTGTGCCTATTTATTAACAAAATAATGATAGAAACTTGTAAAAAAAATTATTTTTCTTAAATTAACTGGATTAAATTCAAACTAATAATGGGACTTTTCAAAAAATCCGAAAATGCCGAGACCAAAAAGCAAAATAAGGAGTACACAGATAAAATGAAAAGGCATATTGATGCATACCACGATGAAGGTAAACAATTATAGATTGTTAATTATTAATTATACATAATAACTAATACCTAATCTAAATCTATCAATCACGGATGAAATTTTAATCTAATCTTTTAATCCCCTGTCTAATATGAAATACTTACTCGTTAAAATT
Source organism: Nanhermannia cf. coronata Gr-Ori-00579 (assembly GCA_034699045.1). NCBI lineage: Eukaryota > Metazoa > Arthropoda > Arachnida > Sarcoptiformes > Nanhermanniidae > Nanhermannia > Nanhermannia cf. coronata Gr-Ori-00579. The sequence goes on along the minus strand of JAQIXA010001436.1, from coordinate 7,830 downwards.
AAAATACAGTATATGCGCCACGATTACAGCATACTCTAATCTGTAGATCCTTGAAATTGTCTTATCCAAATCCAAAATATTATCATAAATCTCTAATCTTATCCATTACAAATTGTTTAAAATTAACCAAAATACTTTTGCATAACCAAGTTGCAAATATAGTTGCAAAAATCTCATTTAGAAAAGTACAACTTTAATTAGTTTAGCAAAATGGAAAATTTAAAACCGAATAATAAAAGTCGAAATTATTTTTCATCAGATAACAAATCCGCATCTCAAATCAAGAAAAATCGGAATAAATTGACATTTTTTGAAAGAGTAAAGGAATACTTGCAGTATCACATTAGTGCTCGAATTATTTATGTCCTTATTATTGCCCTTTTAATTGGAGCTTTGATACCACTCATTCTGTACTGGGTAGGACATTTGGAATTAGACAAATCTGAGAAAGTTTTTGGTGTATGTCGAATACACACGGAATATCGGTAAAAATCACAACATATTTTCAAAATAAATAATCAAAATTAACAATATGTATATAATGTATAGGTAATGTAATTTTTCCTTTTTATAGGTTTGAGTGTATGTCAAATGAAGTTACAAGCCTAGTTAATGAAACAACATGCATAAATGTAACTACTAATTAACACTTAAAAATCTGTAAAATATTATTTAATTACCTGGCGTGAGTTCCTAACCTAACCTCTTACTATATGACATTCCACAAAAAAAACCGTCAAAAAAAGACCCGCTATTTTAAAGAACTTTTGATTTCCCAAAGATATTTTGCGGCTCAGAGTGAGTCGTACCTGTAGATTAGAATTCTGTTGATTTTATAAAAATTGATGGCCAATATTTTTGCGACAAAATTTTGATTTTTTGCTCCGAGTACCTGTAAAATTTTTGCAAATTTTTGGCAATTTCAGTCACCTATAAAATATTTCTGCCAAATTAATAAAAACTAGGTACCTACCTATATGAAATTTTTATAAGATTATTATCTTGAAAACTTGTAATAGGTATTTCTTTAGATAGTAGGAACCATATTGGTAGTTGGTGCATATTACATAATACAGATATGTACTTGTACCTACTACTCGTACATATTCAGATTTGTTATTTTTAGATATAATCGTAAATAATGTAATGTGTGTATTTTTGATTAGAATAATTGCTGTTGGGACAATAGTGACGAAGAAAATTTATACCAACCCTACAGATGCTATCATTCATATCCAAGTCAATTTCAATATAAATCAATGAGTAATACACAAAATGGTCAAGATATTACAGTAGATCTCGAACCAAATCAGAAGGACATAATGAAAAATATTAAACTTATTGTTACTTGCATAAATCCTGGTCAAAATCATATAAAAATCCAATTTCAAGATGCAGCTGCTCTTTCTAAACAAGGTGAAAGTGGTGAAAGTCCAGATATGAAAGAAATAAGTTGTGGCGACGATTTACGAGTTCTGACTAATGAAACTGATAAATTTAATTTGGAAATCTACCGTAATGATGGTGCAAGTGAAGCCATTTTCGATCTATCGGTTGGTCCTCTGGAGTTTTCAAATTCAAGTCTCCAGATTTCAGTGAAATTACAAAGTTCATTTTTTGGAGTAAAAGAAGCTGGAAATCTTAATGCATCTACAGTTTTTGGAATTAATAAATTTGGAAATTTAGAATTCCCATTTTACATGTCTTTAGAAAAATCTGGGAAATCTCATGGCGTTTTAATTGACACTCATGCAACCTTTCTTGTATCGGCAATTAAAGCTCCAGGATTACTTTTTAACTTTGAAAAACCAGAAAATATTAATGAGTTTGTTCTTCATTTATTTGGAGGTCCTTCAACGATCGACGTAGCAACCCAATTAGGATCTTATTTGAGAAGTTTGGAAAGTGAAAATGAAATATTTTTTCCTCCATATTGGTCTTTGGGACTTCATCTTTGTCGAAAATCAGCAAGTTCAGATGAAGCTTTTGAGGAAATTAAAGCTCTCACAGATCACAAAATCCCCTACGAATCAAATTGTGTAGATGAAGATTTAAGGAAATCTTTCAATCTTAATACAGATAAATTTGAGAATATGACTCTTATGGAGATTGAAGACTTTCTCCGAGTTCAAAATGGTATAAGAATAGTTCTCTCCCAGTCAGTTCTCGTCCCAGTTGAGGATGAATTTGATCCACAATTCTTAATAAAAAATGCAACAACAAATGAACCATTCATTGGACATAATGGAACAATTAATTTCTTGGACATATTTCACCCTGATATTGAAATGGAAATAATAGAGAGACTTGTCGAATCATTCAGTGAACAATTGCCTTTTGAAACAGTTGATGGACTAGCTATGATTGATAACAGTCCTATCAATAAATTTATACATTTTGCATGTTCACCTCTTTATGCTTCAAGAATATGGAGTAATATAACCGATGTCAAGATTTCTAAAGATTTTTTCTACGGCTCACTTTGCCCTGAGTTGATTACTTATGGTGGTGAATTGTACAAATATTCTCATAATCCTTATGGACATCAAAGTTTAGAAATTTTTAGAAAAGGATTTCAAGAAGCTACAGGAAGTATTGGTGATGAGAGAAACTTGTTCCTTAGTTCATCAATTTCGATGAATTCTTATAAGATTGGAGGTTATTTAGGCAAAGAGGTGCCATTTACTTTCCAAGGGCTTAGAGAAAGTTTATCATATTTATTGAGAAATTTTTTATTCTTACCTTTTGCAAGTACGCCAATTTGTGGTTCATATCTTGAACAACCGCCACCGTCAGCTAATTCTTCGAATTCAACCACAAGTATTGAAGATATGGAATTTGATCAGGGATTGTGTTATCGATGGTTCCAGCTCGGTCTTCTTTTACCATTTGCTCGATCTGTTTATGGAGGGTAAAAATATGCACATTTATAAAATATTCTTCGTCAGTAAAGACTCAAAAATTTAAGTACCCTATGTAATCTAATCTTTTATTTGAAACAGAGATTCATCAAGGGGTATATTAGATCTTTCCGGCAATTTCCAAACTTATTTAATCAATCAGATTAAAGAACGTTACTCGCTCAATCCATATTATTACACAGGACTTTATGAATATCAAATTAATTCCATGCCTTTGATTACCCCTTTGGGATTTTACTTTCCACATTTGAATGAAACTCATGATATCTATGATCAATTTATGATTGGGAAAGGTATGGCATATTATGTTTATATTTTCTCATACATATATTATATTATATTTTCTCATATATTTTCTCATTTGGGAAGGACTAATGGCATTACCAATATTAAATCCTGGATCAAGTCGAAGAGCTTATTTTCCTGAAGGAACTAGCTGGTATAACATGAATGGCCGTCGAGTCGAAATAAGTGGGGTATAAAACATATTTTATTTTTAAATTGAAAGTATTTTCGACTTAACTTTTTGAAAAATATTTAAAAATCATAACATAAATAAATTTTACCCTGAAATAGTATACAACGGTCCAGGCCCTTCACAATCAATATCCTTTGTACATCCAAAATGGTTATATCATTCCTACAGTAAGAAAAAATATCAAAATTATCTAGTTTTAATTGCATATACAGATACAGATACTAAAGAAAAGGTGAAATTTTTAGCTCAAACCTGTTGGAAAAAATGCTGAAGAAACCAGAATCCTCGGAAAATACGTCCTGCTCGCAACATTTCCAAGAACCGATACACAAACCTCAACCGGCTCCCTATATATTGATGATGGATTAACGAAAAATAATAAATTTGACCTAATCAGCTTTAATTGTACCCAAGACTCATTTACTATAAGAACTGACCAATGCACAGATGAAACTCCTCTAATGAGTAAAATCATCTCGGAAATTCGAATTTTTGATTTCTACGGAAGACCTAGAACTATCAATTCGACACTTGATCGAGAATTCAATGATGAATTCATTCAAGAAGAATTCATTTTTAAGCTATCTAATCTAGAGATCAACTTTTGTAATGAAACAGAAGTTACTTTTAATTGGAGATTCTAACTTAATTAATCTATTTTTAGTAATTAAAAAGAATAATCTTTTCGTAATTTACCTTTAACATGTTTATTTCAATAAAAAGTTTATTTATGAAACAATTTGTAGAATTATAATTTATAATAAGTTCTCTCATAAGTTTATAAAATAGTCATTACATTACCTATATGTATAATTTATAATTAATTATTGAACAATTATCATGAGTAGATATTTTTTTATAATTATTAATATAGATTTTGACATTGATACTATTATAATGTAATTTAAGTTTTAAATAACTTATTCACTAAAAATATAAATATTTTGAATAGTGCAAAAGATATTTATGCATAAATTTTAACAATTATAAATCATACCTAATAATATTAATAATTAAAGAAGAAAAGGAGATCTATAGGGTTTTATCTTTTCTCATTTCTATCCTAGTCCTATTCTAAATACTTTTTATAAATATTTTTCTATATACAACCAAAATTGGCAACAAAACTCAAATTTTTAACAGTACATAGTTTATAATAAAACAAATAAAATTACTATTTAAAATTAACTAATACACAAAAAAGTTACACAAAAAGAGGTGGATAAATCATCGTAAAACAATTGCACACTTATTAAAGATCTATTAAAAATATATTGAACGTAGGTAAGCTTAAAATCTATTACAGTACAATTCTTCCTACAAATCCAAATTATAAACCATTACATAATATATATACATACAGGCCCAATATGAATCAATAAAAACAATTTTGAAATAATTTTTTGATGTAGGTATTCATTAATTAATAGTTTAATACTAATACGATCACTATAAAATTAATTTGTATAATAATTACATTTTATGAATCCACATAATACATAATAATAATATAATAATTCACTCTCTCTTATATAAACTTTATGAAAAACGTTTGAAATATTGTACTCTAGTTTTTATAATGTCACATATCATTCGATACTCTTGTCATTATTGTTATCATAATGTTTCAGTTGTATACATTAAAAAAAGATAACTGTATAAATTAAATGATAATAATAATGAGTTATAATATACTGAATGAACAATGTCAAAAAATCAAAAAATTGCATATACTAAAAAAAGATCAATTAAAATAAATTAATCGAGGTGCCAAAATAATAGTCTAATCCTATTCTACTCTACTCGTACTCTAAAACAATTTATATATAAAATTAAGTATTTCTTAATTTCTTAAATTTCTATTCCATTCCAATTCCAATCCTAATACATGTATACTAATCTATAGTTTTATAAATATTGCTTTTTTAATGATTTCAGTTAATATTCACGGGAAAATCAAAAAGAGAAAGTTGAACTGGATAAAAACGAAAGTAGGTTATAGGTTGTACAATACATTATGGCAGTAGTTTCAAATAATAAAAAATGTGTGTGGCAAGTAGATAAATACATTTAACCCAATACACGTGAACGAACCTGATTTAAAATTTCGTACATTTGAGGAGTAAAGTTATTCCAATTGAAAGAGTTTGCGTTTGTAAGAAAAAGTGCAGCCCCAATACTAATTCCCATGCCACTCAAAAGAGCCATTGCTCGACCAGCTTCTTTGTAATTAAACTTCCTCATACGGTCTCTACAATTCTTCAGAATTTGCATTTGAAAGGGCTTGAGAACACCGTTGATGATTTTTGTTTTTCTTGTACCACTTGCCTTAACAGATCCACTTCTCTTTTCAACTCTCCCGGATTTAACTTTATTTAATGTTCGCGTCTCTGATCTTCTTGTTGATTCTTGTGTGCTTCGTCTCATACTTAATCTTCTTCTTTGTACACTTTTCTATAAATATTTAAAAAAAAGAGACGATATAAGTACGTATTCTTTAGTAACTGCTTATGAAACCATAAATATAAATGCACAAAACAAAAAAAAAACAAGTAAAATTTGAAAGCAAATCACCTCATCATAAAGTGAATGAGAGTGTTATAGAAAATTATCCAGATAAAATATGCAAAGAAAATGTTCATAAAGAAAAAAATTGCAGTTGCAAGGGCAAGCAAGGACAAAAAACACAATCTTTTATATTGATTTGATATACCTTGGTGAGCCGGAGTGTCTCTTACTACTCCGAACTCCATGTGGTCGATGTGAAGAAGGCATGTAGTGCTCAGTCTGTTTTCTTACAACTCGTAGATCTTTTTGATCAACTTCCATGCTCTTAATTTAGATTATAATTTATTAAAATTAGACATCATTATACAATTACCATTATTGTCTAATCCTACTTTGTAATTACTAATTATGGGAATAAACATTGAATATTAAAAATACTGGATATCCATGATAGCAAAATGATAATTTATGCAAACTAGCAAAAATAATTTTGAGCTCTCTGTTGCAAATTTAAAAATATTTACTTTACATTATTCTGACTTATGACAGTAAATGGGTACGAATTACGAATGAAGCGATATGCAAAAGAAATATATTATATACTAGTAGTAGAATAAATTTAAACTTTCAAAAAATAGAAATAATTTTGCATATTGCTTTCTGGATATCTTTTAAAACAAGAAAATGAAAGGTGCAAGACAATAATAAATATCAGGGAAATTGTAAATTTCTTACTTCATTTAACTTTTCCAAATACTTTTCTATTAAATCTGAGCAATTTTCTAACGAGCTAGCAGGCTCCCAGGTTGATTCAGCTTTACTATAGCCCTTCCACTTGATGAAATATTCTTGTTCACCAAACCTCATTCTTGAGTCGAGAATTCTTTCGACCTAATTTTGAAGATTTTTAAAATAAGGGCATATGCATAAAGCGATTTTTAATAAAACTGTATAATGTATAATGTATACTAAATACTAATCTTCAAAAACATACTCTATATTTACACGAGAGTAGTTTATGGCGATTAATTTAATCTAATAAGGTTATAGATATGTTATTTTATGTTATAATCTAATAAAAAAACTTTTTTTTAAAACATGACGGAAAAAATTGCTAAGTTGCTATTATAGAATCACAAGTGATTGTAAAAAGTTAAAATCATTTAAAAATAAAATTTTAAAGCAAAATTTAAAAGAAAATTTTTTTGCATTAAAAAATATTACGTCAAATTCAGCGTCTGAAGATTTTTTTTCTTTTTTTGGTGCTGGGGTGTCCTTCTTGGCTGCTGGTTTAGCTCCACGAGTTGGGGTTCCACGATCAACACTTTTTGGCCGTCCAGCCCGTGCTTTAGCTTTCGGTGTTCTCTTCTTGGCGGTTGTTGAAGCAGCCTTAGCTCTTGATTTACGAGCCCCTCCCTTTGGAGTACTCTTCTTTGGTGAAGCAGGGCTCTCAGCCCCAGATTCATCACGATCAGAGGTTGCTGTCTTTTTGCTGGCAGATCGACTCTTTCTTACAGCCTTTGGTTTACCCATCTAAAAAAAATAAAAATAAAATAATCAAAATAAGTTAGCTGCTTAGCATATTAATTTTAATTACATTTTAACTACATTACATCCAGATCTAATTTATCTTAGGTATAAATATTTATATACCTACTTTGATCTTTAAACTCTAACATATACCTATACTATACAGTAAAACACCCAACATGCAAGGTACAATTATATTATAATTTTGACTAACTAATATTACTGTCCCTTTTGGATAAGACAGTCAGTCTCTTTAAATGAACGAACTAGGTGTTTTATTCTATTTCTTTTCTTTATACCTATTATGATAGGTACCTTTATTAGCCCGCACCCATTGAAAATGGGGAAAAAGGGCTATAGCGTTTGCCATGTCCGTCCGTCCGTCCGTCCGTC
>JAQIXA010001435.1:0-24834 GCA_034699045.1 Nanhermannia cf. coronata Gr-Ori-00579 | reverse complement strand
ACAAGAGAAATGAGTTGAAAATTGTAAAATATTGGCAGTTACAGGTATATTTGACCATTTAGACAAAATGCTAGACAAAAATTGACCATTTTGATACTTTAAATTGAACTCAAATCGTCAGAAAGATTTAGATTAAAAAGTTCAAAATATACTGGATATAGGTACTGAATAATCACGTATTTTCTTAAACCATGAACTATAACAGAAGATACTTAAATTTTTTACATTTTTCAGTTCATTGAATTCTAATCTGATTTCAATTTCAATCCAGTCGAAAATTCAAATTTTTTTTACAATTCAAGTAAATATTTCCTTCTATTCTATTTGTTTATTGCATGATTCTTTCTTGATTTCTGATATCCGAAAACTCTATGAAGCGTAAGAAAAATAAAACTACAAGTAGGTAGGGTACTTTAATAAGAATCATGCTATGCAATATTTCTAGATACCTACTAGTATCTACCTAAGTACCAAAAAAGAAGCCCTTGTTTGTTTCATGATATCCTTCTTGTTTTTTGATGATATTCTGGATATTCTGTGTAATATCAGAAAAGGAAAAAAACTTTTGATGTGATCTGACAACAAGAGGAAAGAATCAAAAGTCAAAGGAACTGGGAAATTAAAGGCCAATATAAAATGAAAAAAACAAACATGCAACCAAAACCAAAAAAATTAATTCTGCTCCAACAGTTTTGAGGATTTTTTCTACATTTTTCTTTTATTTCTTTCTACTATTGTAGAGTATAGAGTACTTGCTTTTCAAAAAAAGGATTGATAATTTCATTGCATGCAAAGTGTACCAGTAGGAGTTCAAAAGAGCTCTAAAAATAAAACCAAAATCAGGTAATGTTCTTTATAAATTTGTCTCAAAAAAACCGAATGAGATCTTATAACATTTCACCTAAATCAGAGAATAAGATAAACACATTTGAAGATATCCTGGAGATTGACAAGATGAACTTGGAAATTCTCGAAAAATGAAAATAAAAGTACACCACCATTTAAGACATCCTAGGGTGAGCATTGATTGATCTATTCTTAGGACTTATCTTATGATATAGGTACACTACCTTACCAGTACCAGTATAGATAGGATATAAATAACTATCTACAGACTACAGATACAAGATCACAATAATAATCTCAGTAAAGCAAAGTAAAAGAACCAAACAAACAATCACAAAAACATTAGGAAAAAGTTGATAACAAATCAAACCCTTTTGAACCCTTTTTAGCTTCTAACTTGTCATTTCAAATTGCTTATGGTCTAGCAAATAGCATTACTAGTTACTAGTCGTAGGTCTGTGGTCTAAACAGTAATGTATATTCATATTTGAAAATATTGGACGAACAAACAAGCAATCATTCACTCTGGTTATCTATGAAAAACCCAAATATTTCTATTATACATATACAGATACATAGGTACTCCTATCATTGTTTAGATTATGAAATTTTTCAAGTAGAAATATGTTTACTTGTATTTTCGGCTTTTTTTGGGTGATGTAGAATAGAAAATAGGGAATGACAGGGCGATAAGATCCTACCTAGGAATCCTACAAGAAAGAACAACTTGGCTTGGATAAAAATCCAAATCTTGGATTTATATTCATAAGTGTGTACATTAATATTTTTATTTGAGAATTCAGAGGTAAGTTCCCAGAGAAATATGAGAAGACCAAGTACTCGTACTGGTAGAGTTGTAGTAGAAGGGTTGAAAGCATATGAAACTGTTTCTTTAAGACTTTGAAACAACTTTGTACCAAAAACTCAACGTATATTCTTATGGAACTCGAGAGCTTTTCAAAAATTTAAATCGGAGACAGGTTGATTCGGAGCCCTTCAAATTTCAAATATACAAATTCATATACAATTACTACTGCTGAGATTTCTGTAAAGAATCCTCCAGGTAATAGTAGTACTGGTAGTAGCATGCAATATTTATATTTTCCTTATTATTATTTCTATTCATTTCAATTGTGAACCATCGAAAATAGTAGAAATTTTAGAAGTAGTAGTACTACTAGTAATAGGTAAGTTGGCTTTGACGTTGAGTAAACATACCAAAATTCCAAAATTTGTTGACTTTGCGTGAAAAACCTGATTCGAACAAAATCACTCTTACTCATATACAATTACAAGCAAATATACATTAGTAGCACTATTATGTATCTAATATGAATTACTTGCCCTTGAATTTGAATTGAATTTTGAATAGAAGAAATTTGAAATATTGTTAAGATTTTCTAATACCTATACACTTGAAATACCTGATTCTAATAAGTATGAGATACCTACAATAAAAATAAAATCCCTAACGTGTACTAACCACTCACAAAAACTTACAAATTTTGTATTCAGATGACAATTCTACACTAATAAGCCCATTTTAAAACTTATAAAGCACCCTTTTTCCATTATGCTATGCGATTGAGGTTAGAATATTGTAAATTTTAATATGTTGTAAACCAAAGCATTATGAAATGAACGCAATTTAGATTTTTATAGGAAAGATGAGTCAGTCAAATATTAGGTCAAAATCAGACCTAAAATTTGAGGGTAGGGGTAACATATGGGCCTTTTTTCAGTATTTCATTTTATATATATGTACCCTACTATATTAGGTAGTTAAATATCAGATTTGAAATATGAGTAGGAACCAAATAGCAATTGTAATTGTCTATTACTATCACTATATCAGTATTTAGAGTATTCAGAAAGAGAATCATAATAATTGCATCAAGTCAAATATCTTGAATATAAAATTATCCATAAATGTGTACCTAAAATAATGAATGTCACTTGGCTTGAAACAACTTCCATGTTTTTGAATCGATTTAGAAATGCATAAGATATTTTTTTAAATTTCGTAGGTTGTGTCTATGGTTTTTGAACTTTCAAAATCAAAGTTCAAAATTTTGAAATTTTGTTGATTATAGCCATAGTTTCAGGTATTTCAGGTTGTTTTGTTTGAAATTCTGAAATGTAATTCAAAATTACGAAAGAAATTCAAATTCTGTATATTTGTTTTCAATTTCAAATATAATAAAATTATTGTCAAATAGGATATTTTGGATCTTCAAGCTTCAAAATGTCTAAATTTTCAAAAATTATGTACCAATTGGATCTCACTTGGAAAACAGTGATCGAGATTGCTGGTAAACTTTGTATTAAGATATTTTGCATGTATAATATCAAATCAAGAAATTTTGCTTTTTTATGTAATTTCAATAGAAAGTATGGGACGTAAGTCAGTGGGTCAGCATGAAAATCCAAAGTACCGATTGGATGGAAAAGTTTGTTTGGTCACTGGAAGTAATACAGGTAAGTTATTTTTTAATGAATCCAAAAATAAATAATATATAGGTAGATAGGTAGATAGGTATACATAATTTGCCTTTTGACTTTTGAAGGAATTGGAAAAGTGGCTGCCAAAGACTTTGCAAGACGAGGTTTGTTCTTGCACTAAATTGTGATATTAAATATTACTTAACTTAATGAAGTTTGTTTCATATTTTAGGTGCTACAGTCTACATGGGTTGTCGGGATATGACAAAGGCAGAAGGAGCTCGACAAGAAATAATTTCTGAAACAAAAAATGATAAGATTTATCTTGGTCCTATTGATTTCACAGATTTAGCAAAAGTTAGGGAATTTGCTGATTGGTTCAAAGCTCAAAATTCACCACTTCATGTTTTGCTTAACAATGCTGGTATCATGTTCGTAGGTAAATTGATCTCTAAATATTTTGAGAATTTAGATTTTTTTCTTAATCAACTTTTAAATTAAAAAGATCCTAAGGAATGGAGTAAGCAGGGAGTTGAACTTCAAATGGGTAAGTTTTTTTAAAATTGCCAAATACACATATCCTTGAACTTGCAAATCAAAGTTAAAAAGTACCCTATACCTCGTACTCGAATTAATTTTTGATTTTTAGCTGTAAATCATCTTGGAACATTTTTGTTGACCAACCTTCTGCTTGATGTCTTGAAGGTAAAAAAAACTTAAAATTTGTGTATAATAATAATAGACATTAGGTAAAGGAAGAAGGTACTGATTGTGTTGAAAAAAATTGGCTTTATAATCTCTATCTACTATAGTAAATATCCATACCCATCCTATTATTAAAATTTTATTAATTTTTCACATTTCAAATAGAAATCAGCACCAGCTCGGATTGTGACGGTTAGTTCGGTTGCTCATCAGGAAGCTCAATTGGATTTCAACGATTTTAACTGTGACAAAAACTTCTTGCATTTCACAGCTTATTCTAATTCGAAACTCGGTAATTTTATTCTACATACATATGGACATTGGCCTAGTATTGTACCCTACCCGGCCTTCCCATATCGTAATTATCGATTTTTTAAATTTTCAGGTAATGTTCTTATGAGTCATGAATTGGGTCGAAGACTTCAAGGTATGTATGGTCCTTTTATTCTTATAAAATACTTGAACTACAAAATAATATCGTATATGTATTTGTAAAGGTACTGGAGTTTCAACCTATTCATTACATCCTGGAGTTATTGATTCTGATCTTGGGTACCTAAATTGCTATCCTTATTCTATTATAAATAATGTGGTCACTTTTTATGAATTTTAGACGAAATCTCTATACTGGAGGCTTTAAAGATAAAATGCTCAAGGGTTTTGCAAAAATGTTCTTCAAAAGTGTCGACCAAGGTGCTCAAACTTCAATTTATTGTGCTGTCGAACCATCAATTGCTAATATTAGTGGAAGATACTATAGGTAATTAGTATAATGAATTAATATAAGTTAATAATGGCTTAATATTTAACTTTTTTAGCAACTGCAAAGAGAAGGCAGCATCCAAAACTGCTCAAGATCCAGCTATTCAAAAGAAAATGTGGGAAGTTTCTGAACAATATGTTGCAAAATTTCTCAAATAAACCTTCTAATGCCGAGAAATATGATAATTATCTTTAATAATGCTTACAAATTGATCAAAATTTCTCAAAAATGTAATTGAAAATGTATCGTATGTAACTGTATGTTGTATGTATCCAGTATAATCTGTATTTTGTCTATTTAAATAAATTGCTTTTATGATTCCATCAAGTCCTAATAATAAGTAACAAACTCGCCTATTTTAAGGGAATAATTTTAAAAATTAAGGAAAGTAAGCATAAATATAGGTAGAGTACCCTACTACCTATATTAGGTTAATCTTATAATATGTCTCAAGTTATATTGAAATCGAAAGTAAGCCAGGTATTTATGTTTCTTGTATTGAATTTCAGAGTCATATTACAAGTAGGTAGGCATTAGGTATAAAATAGGCATACTTTTTTGTTGCTTTTTCAAGTTCTAAAAAACTTTTTCATGGTCTACTGTTTCTACAACTTTTTGAGTCTAGCACCCATTGGAGACATTTTTTTCAAATATCAATATAGTATCCTTTATCTTTAGTAGGTATACTACCATAGTACTAGGTATATTATAGTTTCACTTGATCTCACACAATTCTACCGAAGCTGAACCCTTTGGTTCCAGCTTAACTATATTTTATTTTATTTTTTCTAAGGGTCAAATCCTCCAGAGGATATAAAGGTTCAATACAAAAATATCTACGAGTCTGATAACATAATATTACAGTCGATTTTCAAATAAACCTGCATTCAAGCATCCCAATCTATCAATGTATATATGTACATATGTATAAGTAGGGTATTTTATTCAACATTTTATCTTGAACAAAATGCAACTGCATTTTCCATAAGTATGTTACAAATGTAACTACTGCATTGTACTAGAAAATGTACTAGATAAGACATATGTACATAAATTTTATATAGATGTGATACGTGAGGACCTTAATCCTTTTTCTGTTCAGAATTTGATATGAATATTTGTGGAAAGTTGATACTTTCAGCCCCTTTACTACTACTACTAGATACCTACCCAGTACTCAGTTTTTAGTAGTACCCTACCTACTGTATTTGTATAGAATATTGAGCTTGTATCAATATCAAATATTAAGATAAGCTTTACATAAATAAAATCTACCAAAATACCCCGAATCCTTACATACAAAAAATACCTGATCTTCATCATGCCATAATAATAAATGAGATTTGAGTCTTTATTAAATTTTCTCATATTTCAATTTCAATCGGAAATATCAGTATCTATACTACCGTATACTACGGTGTAGGACATGTGTAAATTACCATATAATCAATCTGGAGTATTTAAAGTATTTAAAACCATGTGTTACATGCGTATTTACATCTCTCAAGTTAAGAAATGTATGCAATGCGTATACTCCAAGTGGTGTAATAGACTTTTATAATAAGACCATTAAATTCTTATGTAGTAGTACTTGCACTTACAGTATGTAGATTTATTGCTCCTTAAAAATTCTTAAACCTTTTGCCCTCAACTACATTTTTTCAAAGATATCCACAGAAGAACGAAAAGAACTTAAAATTACAAAACGAACTTACTTAAGTACTAGGTATTAACTTGATTCAGCAAATACCCTCGTTTTTTTTACAAAAATGAACTCATAAAAATACAAGTCAAGAACTAAGGGATAAGACGTAGTTTTATATATTTAACTGTTTCGAATAGTACAAGACAAAACAATTTGAAAAGAACCGTCATCAATTTTTTTTTTATTAATTCTTGTTGGCAAAAATTAATTCTTAAATTTATTTTGTCGATATTTCGAGAAACTCGAGAAATACGGAACTTGACCTCATCACCGCTTTATAAGCTATTAAATACACACAACAAGACATTTAGACTTGTAACTTCAGGCAAAAAAACAATTTTAATTTTATTGTTTTACGGTTCAACACATAAATGGGAATGTGCAAATTTCAAGGGGATATCCGAGGAGGTTTTAATACTACAGACTACAGCATTCAGCATACCTATACTTGGAGTTAAATATAAGATTTTTTTTTTGCAATTTCAACTTTTGTAGTGTTTGCAATTTCTTTGAATCCCTTGTGTTATTTGCAGTAGCCCATATTTTAAATTGAATCTCTTATTTCAACCTACACTACACTAGGGGTACTTATAAATTGGATTCTCTGGATAAAAACTAGGTAAAGCCAAAGCTACCTACTAAGATAGTTTCACTTAAAATAGAATTAAATTATTTAAAACCATGTAACTAAACAAATATATCAAATTTATTGACTTTTCCTTTTCATCTCATCCATGTATGGTTATATGGTTCTACTGTTGTGTGTGTAATGTGTAATGCATACCTTTTAAAATCTGCATAGAAGTAGAGATATGTATGCTGCTATATGAGATCTGAGTAAATCAAATTTGACTATTAGAAGGATTGAAGACATCCGAGAATTTGCAAAAGCGGAAAGAAAATCAAATTGGATCAAAACTCGAAAACTCAAAAACGTGGAATTTGGAAAAACTCGGATTTTCCCAAATCTACATTTTGTATTTTTTTTTTGGTTTCAGCTTTAGAAATATCAACCCGGTTTCTAAAATATCTTATCCAGTATCAAAAGTCATAAAAAATTCCACAAGTAACTGTATACTTACAGTCTTTTCTTACAAATATTACAAATTTTTCATAATTTTGACAAGAAATTATACATTTTTAAACCTTAAAAGTGAGCATTTCTCAAGCTGCAATAGAAGTTTTATTTTGGCCAAAATTTGTAACTTTTTAGCAATTTTTTCAATAATGGTAATTCAGATAAAGAAGGTACTCGTAGGTATCCCAATAGAGTGTAGAATCTGAAATATGAACTCTGAAGTTTTATTTTCTAGCCAAAATATCCCCTTACTTTGAAATACGTTGCAAAAAATATTTAGGAAAGTCATAGGTCTTCGTCGAATCCTTTCCTTTACCAGGATAGATAACATGATACATTTTCATTTATTATAAAAAATCGAGAGTTTGAGAATAAAAAAGAGTTATAAAAATCCTAGTATGTATCTGTATTAGTACTGATACTATGTAGTAGGTACTCTTATCCAATCTTAATACTTGTCCTTATGATCTCATTTAACGATACAGAGAACAGATATGGAGAATATTATTATTGTTATTGATACTTGGCGGGGTTCTGTTCTGCAGTAGTGGAATACTTGTAATATAATTTAAGATTGGCTTATCTACCATGAGGTACATTAAGCACAACTTTAGGTGATACTTTATTCTGCTGCCTGCGATGGGAGATACTGTGTATTAGCTTATCAGTTGACAGAACTTTGGCCAAATAACCCTTTACATATACACATTGATAATTTATTACATCGAGATTTTCCGGTAGCATAAAATCTATTATTATATTTCACATTTACACTTACATGTGTAAAGAAGTCCTTTAGTATGTGTGTATCTGTATGTGCAAGTAATACACTTTTTGATAATCCTTTAATTTCTGATTATATATTTCAAAAATAGATTGATTAATTGATATGCAAATTTTTTTTTCAATCTTAAATCACTTGCAAAGACAAGACTTGAGAAAACTGCCTGAATTTGAATAAGCTTGCGTAAAATTAAATTTCAATTTATTTGTTATAAAGAATTTTGATTTGATCTTTCAATGTTTTTTTGATTTAATTAAGAATTAGTTCGATAGAAAGTCTGTCCAAACTTTTGAAAATTTTCTCATTTAATACAGGATAATTATGGACGGAATTATATGTATAACTAGATATTAGGATTAGTAATTTGGTTAATAAAATTTTAGAATATCGATGACATTTTGTGGTTTATCTTATTAGAATCATAGCCTCAAGACAAGGTGAAGAATAATTCTTTGACTGACTGACTTCTATTAGAGATATCAGTATTATCAATACAAGTGTAAATAAAGTAAAAGGGACTGAATAGGAGATAAAATTAGGAGATAAGAGACTTCAAAAAAACTACAAATCCGTGACCAAAATTGAGTCAAAGAGCATGAAAGTACAAGTTCACTGTCTGAATAAGATCTGATCAACTGTATCACCAAAAATGTAATCCAATCAAAGAGGAAAAATATTTCCTAGCCTCAGAGCTACAACTAGAGCTAAATCAACACTGGTTCTGGTTAAATAACTAAAGAAAGTATAAAAAAATACGACAAATTTAAGACCAAAAATGTGTAAATAGATCCAGATAAAGTCAGTTTAGGTATCAGTATATTTTGGATGAAAGGTTGTCAATTCTTCAGGTTTTTTATTAACTTTTTTATGAAAAATGTGATATCGAAAAATCACAATCAAATCTGGGGCTGACGGCCCAGATCAATCTTGAGCTTAGTAAAATAATCCCTAGCATTTGTCAAATTTCTCAAACTCAGAGTTTGAAGGAAAAAAACAAATTTGGAAAAAAATGAACGGAAGCAACAGTGCCTGAAATGTAAGTAAGTAGTACTTATCACCCTTAAAAAATGTATAAAATGCATCCCATATCTAAATTTAGTATCTAAATCCATATATGAGATAAAATATAATTTTAAAATCTTCAAGTGTCTACTGTTTTCAAGTGGAAGTATTTGTATTTACTTTTCGGGTTTAAACATTAAAAGTTGGAGAGGAATTAGTCCCGGTTACGCTCTTGCTTTAGTAAATCTACACAAGCGTATCAAAATTTTTAAGACTTTTTTTAAATTACTTGCCTCACGCATCGACATAAACTTTTCACACACATACACACTTCAGTACTACTAATGCTAGTCAGTTGAAACAAATAATCAAATATTCAAAACTTTTACTTTTCTGATAACTTTGTAGAGATTATTTTTGAGATTTTTGAGAGAATATTTCCATATTCATGTGCCGTAGATTTGCAGTTAAATAAAATAAATTTGAAGTGTATTTTTGTTTACACTCAGATTTACAAATGCAATTGCAATCAATAATCAAGTAGTTGTACAACTAGGGATATTTGAATTTTGATTCAGATTTAGATGTATTACAGTATTTTGTAGGAGAAACAAAAGGGGAGAGATATTTTCGATTTTTGAAAAAATTGGAACTTTCCCCCTAAAATGAACAACTTAGATATTTTGCTTGAGCAAGTAGCAAGTTTACCTTAGAAGGTTCACAAGAAAAGTGAGACTTATCTCAGAAAAAGCTTAATTTTAAACATTTTGTTAGGAATAAGCGGCAATAGACCTGCTCCTATATATCTGTAAAATTATCATTTTGAGGAGGATTTTGCTTGTAAGATTTTAGACTTTTTTAAGAACATTTTTTAAGGAAAGTGCAAGGCATACATGCATAAAAATCACTAGGCTAAAATTCTTTTAAAAAACTGGGGAATGCAATAACTTTTGATCTGTATTGGATTCGGAAGTTCATCAATCATTTTCGAGAAAAGAAATGCGACAACCTATCCCCTACTACTGACTACTGATACTACCAAATTTAAACTTCGAGCCTTTGAAAGAAATTTGCATTCACTTCATTCCGGACTATCTACTAGTATCTTGGTAAGATTTTGAATATTTGACTTGAATAAGTAAGTAAAATCCACTAGTACCAGTACTAGTTACCCCTTATTTAAAAAAAGATAAAGATAGGATAGGTAGTAAGTACATACATTGATATAGGAAAGGGTTTGAAATATTTTCTTTTTCAAAGAGATCAATGTCCATTCTCTTTTTTGGATTTTCGATCAAAAGGGCTGATAATAATCAAGATTCATTCAAAATCCTATCTGGGTGCTTCTTCTTTTGTAATTTTACGATTTATAACCGACAACTAGAAACTAACGAATACTAGTAGGTAATAGTTCAAAGCTACCGGTTGTATTATCTTTATTTTTTCCTCATCAAATCAAAGTGTTATCATATAAACAAATCTAGATTTTATAAATTTAAAATTTCTTTGTAAATAGCCAGAGAGCAAATAATTCGATGCAAATTTATGAATATTTTAATGAATATTTTAGATGTTTCCTGTTGCATGTTTTCAAATAAGAATTTTAATTTCTAAAACTGACAATAAACTGAAAATTTCAAAATTTTATGTATTTTTTGATTATTTTATCAAGTTTTTGTAAAATTATTTGTATCTCTTTCTTGTACGATTTAATAAAGATCACGTTCAAATCGATTGGAGAGGATTCTCCGTTTAATAATGATAAATCGACTATAAAATGTTATTTTTTATAGTTAAGGGTATAACCAGTAAGTAGTCAGTAGTATTGATCAGATGAGATAAGATAGAACAATGCTGAAGCGATATCACTACTACTACTACTATCAGATCAAATTGAATGACATTTTTAAAGAAAAGGAAACTTCAATCAATATACTCGTATAGATTGTAAATGTAAAGAGAACCGATACGATAGACACTTTTTATATAACTTTGGGACTTGGGACTTTGGAAAGTTTGTGAAAAACTGAGAAAATAGATTTCCCACAACATACTAACATTTATATTTTTTTATACTTGTACTTTTCCAAACTAGGAGAGACAAGAAGACATTTTTAGAGCAGGAAAAATGTGTGCAAAAATTTCTACAAAAAGAACGATATATTGATTAGTTTAGATAGGGTTTGATATCAAAAATGTACTGATAGTTTTACTTTTGAGATTTTAGTTATAAGCTAAAGTACAAGTGAGTTCTCACTCGGATCTTTGAAAAATCATGTTTTCTTCATTTGATATTCTATCCCTTGATGAACTCAAGAATCCCTTGTGACTTACTTTTTACAAGTAAAGTATTATTTATGTCAAATATTGTTGAAGGAAAAACAAAATCTAAAATTCAAAATTTCAAATTTTGCCTTGAAACTATCACATTTTGGCATTCTACCTCTACGAATATAGGCATCTTATAATGTCTACTTTTGGAAAAATTTATAAAAAATGAATTCACATTCACAGTTTTTTGCGGAAAAATTACAGCAAAATTGTATTTTAAGGTATTTTAGAGCTTTCAATATTTGAACTTCAAATATCAAATTATCAATATTTTAATTAGTTAAAAAGCTTTTGAATTCAGATCATTTACCTATCGATTTCGGTCAAAATTACGTTTTGAAAGGATGTACCCCTTTACTTGTAAAACTGAAATTTTCTCTACAAATCTACAAATCAAGAAAAAGTCTCAAATAGACAGACACAAAGCATTTTAGGTTTTGATAAAAAGAATGTTTTTTGGATTCTGCTACTGTTAGTTCATACTGTTCTGTCCCTTTCTTGAATGAATCAGACAGAAATTTTTTTTGGCAAGAAAAAGGCAAAGACAGTCGAAAAAAGTAAAAGACCCACTAAGGAGATATTTACCAAGAATGAGATTGATTTTATTCTGTCTCTCATCCTCAGTTCAGTTCAAAGACTTAAAAACTTCCAGAAAATCTACCTTTTTTGCACAAAAGACCGAAAATTTTGAATTCTTTGACTATTTTATGTTGTCGCAAAAAAAGAAGATACAAACTTATTTTGTACCCTGCAAAGCTAAAAAACTATGTAAGTATTTGTTTGAAAATTACTTTTCATTGTACGGGAAAGGAGGGGGGATGTCAGGTAAATCTTTTGTGGTTGAAAGATCTTGTGCAATTAAGTTCTTTGTTGTACAAATTCCTCTGTTCAATAAACTTTTTACCATTTAAACAGGCGAAACAAACTCCTGCTAAAAAGAACTATTTTTTAAAAGTAAACAAATAAGCACAAAATTCAAATATGGGAGTAAACTCGAGTTGTGTGATTTTTGATTGCGACTTTTTGTCTACTCGTACCTTGGCTTGTAACTTTTCTTTAAAGGCCAAGTCCTAGGCCTAGGTAGACAATGAGAATATAAAGATAAGAATTGAAGTTAGTAGGGAAATAAAATCGGACAAAAAAGGTGTGTATTGACTCTTCGAAAAGATTACAAACTCGTTTACATTTTGTCAAAAAAATACAAATCTAAAATGACAATTGCAGGCAGTCATATCATATCAATTTTAATGTTCAAAATTTTTCGAAAATTTTTTGAAATTTTCTAAGAAAACCTCTTAAAGATAAGTCCAGATCTAAATTTTTTGAAAATTTATGCAATCTATCTACTGATATAATCCCTTGTAATTAAAATTTCCTGACTTTTCGATATTTGCCCAACTATCAGACTATCAGTTCTATTTAGCCGAATCTAATTTCCAAATTTCGAGAAACAAATTTCTGATTTGTACAATGTCCTAATGTAGAGAGCCCTTTTATATAAAACTCATTTAATAGCCCATTGACAAAGCTATGAAAATCCAGTTAAAAAAGTTTTTATAGTTACTTACCGGTTTTCTTTGGCAGTTAATGATCCTGACTGACTGACTTTTTTTTATCTGTCTGTCTCTTTTTATTGTATATTAAATACTCTTACACATTCACATACACAGATACCATTCAATAGTATCTAGCAGTTGTGGAAAAAAATGATTTCAAACTTTGTAAATTCTCTCAACTTATATTTTTCAAGTATTATTATTACTCGAGGTAATAAAGTGAATTTTATTCAAAAGTGACACTATTCACACACACATAAGCACTAATAGCACTGGATAAGAAACTTTTTTTTCTACACTGCTTTTTTGAAAACTTAATATTCACAAGATATTCCAACAGATTCACAGAATTTGGATTTATTTTGCTCAATTTTTCTTATCAAAGTAAAGTTGTCAAAATTTTTCTATTTTTTTCAGAATTATTAGCCAAGTTTGTTCAATTGTTGATTCACACTTGGTACTTTTGAAATGTCACAAATGAGATTAATATTAATAAGAATTGTATTTTATTTGACTTGTACTTCTATAGTACTAGTACTTGTACAGTATAAGGGACTATTTGAATAAGGATCAAGTATATAAGTACTAGTAGTAAAAATATTTTTTACAAGATTCTCGAATTAGGACACGAACTATAGAATTATAAGGAAAAACTTTTGCAATTAAATCTTTTCGTGTTTGCTTGCAAGAAAATTTTTGCAACTATTTTTTCTGCTGATTTTGAAGTTTTGGATCAAATTATATAAAGAATATAATCCTCACTTTTTTCCCTTACTAAATTGAATATCTTTCTAACACGAAGGTTTTCAATAAAATTCGCACTTACTTTGAAAAATAATGATCTAAAGTACACAGCAAGAGATAGAGATACAATTTAAAACTTCACCTGTTGTTTTCCTCAAATACTTTAAGAAATAGAGCAGCAAAACACACTCAAGTACCTATATAAGATCCGTAATTTAATAATTTTATTTTAGATTAGAGCACTTCAAATTCAAGTACCTACACTCGCACACGGGTAATAAATGTTCTACTCGATTTTATTTTATAGAGCTTGTAATTTCCAATAGAATTCGAAGGATTTTTTTGCACAAAAAATGCCGAAATTCAGTGAGAACAATTTGGCAAACTGTTTTCGATTTAACTCTTTTTCTATTTTTTACAAAGGTATATGAGTAGGGTATACTGTGTAGTTAGTAGGAATTTAGATGGTTTTTTAAGTGTCTAATACATATCCCTGTAAGACTCTATATGGGTAAGGTGTTAATGCTAAAATTTTACGACGTCGTAACACAATGAGTAGTCCTTTGAAAAATGTAATTGGCGATTGATATATGGACTCAGAACTCACAAGTTTTACACTTTGCAAAAAAATATAAAAAAAGAATTTTTGCAAACACCACACAAATGGCAAAGTTCTTGAACAATGGGTTGAATGAATTGAATGTAGATATCGAATATGTGGATATTTGGCTATTTGAATTTTCTCACAAAAAAAGTTCTCTGAATCTGAAATATAGGACAAAAGCCGGTTTCCTATTCGAATTTTTATTATTTTCTCGACCAATTCAATTTCCCTTTAGAACTCGTAGATTCTGAAGCAATATCTTCAAGTCTCGGTGCAAACTTGCAAATTTCCTATATATACTAGTAGTACCAGTAGAAATTGAAATATCCTCGAAAACTGTTTTCGAATACAAAAGTTTGATAATTTCCTTTAAAATACAGATGGGTGTAAATGAGAAAGATAAATAAATCGAAGAATTCAATTTCCCTTTAATTAAATCTGTATTTATTTATATTGGTTTGTGTTTTTTTTCTTATGTAATGCAGTAATTGGCACAGTTTTTGCTCTAACCAGAGAAATTCAGAAAAAATTTGAAATTTGAATCACAACCACTATTACGAGTCAGAAATAAAATTGGTAAAACCGACAAAGCTTTTTACTATTTCTTATCTATAGGGTACCTATAGGATAGATACTTAAGTCCAAGTACTAGTAGAGCAAAAAAGTGGTCCAAATTTCCAGAAAACGATTCCAGAATAAGAATGAATGAGTCAAAGTCCAATTCGAGAAAAATTGCTTTTTCTTTTTTTAAACTTATTTTCTTCGGGTTGTTTAACTGTCTTAAAGTCAATAGTAAGAGAAATTTTATAACAAGATAGAATTTAGAATTTGAGATTCTATTTCGCAAAAAAAGATTTCACACTTTTTAGATTTACTTGAGACTTGAGTATGAAATGGTTGATTTTTTTTCCAAAATTTTGAAAAATAAGAATTTTAGGTATGTTTTTGTATGATGTTTGTGTAGAACACGAGGTTTTTTAGAGAGAGATTTGCTATAGGGGTTCTTGCTCGGCTGAAAGCTTCGACTGAACTGAACTCGAATCTGCTTCTGTACTTTTGCCGCGAGCCATATAATACATGTGCCATGCACCTTATGATCACTATGTATACGAATAATACAGAATAGTAGAGTCTAGTTCTATGGAATGAATTATAAACCCTTTATTTTCCCTAATATTATGAGATTATATTTGCTTTTTTTGCAAATAGGATCGAGAAAATCTGTAAAAATGTAGACTAATACCTGTATTATTTTAATAGGATTTCTATTCAATGGAACTATGTCACTGAGGCAAATTGAAATGATCAAAATTCTTAATTAGAAATCTTAATAAGCTAAAAAAAAGAGAAGTGAAAAGCATCTTACATAATCATAACTAAATGTTTAACCGTATAGATTCTAAAAGAATTTGAGTATAAAAGTTGATAGTTTGAATTGTCAATGAGCATTGTAAAGGTGGTAGGGTACTTAAGCTTATTACATTACATTCAATTTATTTAGAAATACCAAAATATTATAACTTGATACTACTGATAAATTCTATCATTAATTAATTATCTAATTGGTTTATTTATGTGCTAAGTGCTACCTAATCACAATTTGACAAATTTTACTTGTTATTTTGTTAGCATTAAACTCGAAGAATCAGAAGCTTAGAAAAACTGGAACACTAGCTTAGTTCTCAAAACTAATACTAATAAATATTACTTGTACTAGTGCTATATACTGTACACAACTTCAGTATGTAGTATTCGTAGGGTTAGAGTACCCTACTCTTTGTAATGGAATCTGAATCTAATTTTTTCCATATTTTTCTAAATAGTAATGGGATTCATAATCAATTTTTTTTCTTAATAAAAATGTATAGGTTATTTGTACCTACTCCAATTACCTTACATAATAAGATCCTCATTGAATTCTATTATCCAATTTTCATTTTTAGTGTAAAATAAATAGGCAAATAGCTAAGATACCTACTACTATGTAGAAAATGTTGAATTATTTTTTATTATTAATTCTATTTTGCTCTCAATTTTTAAAGAGTCTTGGGTGAGCGCGTGTATTGAGCTGGAAAATTGGATTTTAAAAAAGTTAATGTATTTTGTATTATTATTACCAAGTATTTTGCTAATGGAAATTTGAAAAAGAATGAATAAATACGCATATATTTTATGATAATACTCATACATATACCCTTTGTTGTGTTGTGAGGTTCTAGGCCCCCTTTTAAAAGTCAATAGTCAAAAGTCAAAAGTTTTCTAACTTTAAATTTTGAATCAATTTTTCTTTCAATAAGGAATAGTAAGGTACTTACACTTACATACGCATGTACGTGTGCCATTCAAATCTCAAATCTCAATTGGCAATTATTTTGAAGTACCTACATACATGTGTATGTGTAAATACAAGAAAGGTTACTAACAGGTCAACTTCATAATTTCATAACTTGAAAAAAATCTAAAGCTTTAGTAGAAAAAATCCAATAAAATTCAAATTCTAAATATTTAATTTATATACTCTTAGGTATGTACGAGTAGTAAGTAGGGTACTCTACCTACAAATAAAATGACAGCATTTTAGTTCGTGCTAAACTCCATTTAAAATAATTTGGCCAAAATTTTGACCAATATTTTTGAAAGTTAAAACTTTGAGCGAGAATTTTGACCATTTTTTGGCAAATATCTGGTTATCAAAAATTCTTCAGATTATGTAATTGTAATTTAGTAGGGTACTTCTCAAAGTAAGGTAGGTATTAATAAATACATTGCCGTCAAATCTCCAAAATCATCATATTTCGTATTTTACGTAACAATCTTACATAAGAATATTTGAGTTAAATGTACTCTAAATTCTTGGAAGTGTTAGGTTAGATACTTGGATGCTAATTTTGAAATTTATTTTGTACAAAAGTGTATTTTTTCTCGATAAAACCACTATATAAACCATGCAGTAGAATAGAACTCATTTAGATTCCAAAAATACTAAAATGTGTAGCTTGAAAATTGTAATAAAAGATTAAGAATTAAATTGGAAATATGTAATCCCATTACATGAACTTGTACAAAGTGTTGAGATTGAGAGTTAGCACTTTCAATTTAAACGACTACTACCCAGTAGTACTTTGAACAACAATACAAAATTGCTTCATAAGAAGAAATCAATGATCTTTTGCACAGTCAAGGCCTTTATTAGTGAAGTAATAGAGCTGTACGTTCAACCGGCTTTTTTCCACTGATTGGTTTTTTTCATCATGTGCAAAAAATATTGTAAATTGTACCCTCACTTACCTACAAGCATTACTACAATACTATAGTATAGTACTACACAAGTAACTTGCTAATAGAGCTTTATAAACACTAAACAACACAATTTCAGGTGTGTTTTGATTTTCTTGTATAAAAAAAATCAATGAGTTGTTGGGTGGAGAGTGAGATGGGAAAATAGGCGTATTACCAAGATTCAGAATGAAGTTGTGAGATTTTGAGACATAGATTTTAAATTTTTGATTTTGAGATGCAAAACTTGTTTTCTTAATTTCGCATTTAGAATTTGCACACATACTGAATAATAGTAGAGGATACATCATCATCATCATTATTTTACACATTTTCTTAGTTTTTTGAACTTGGTATAAAACACATATAAACTTGATGGAATACTCAATCTACAGTAGTTGAAAAGAAATTGGCAAAAAATTACGAAAATCCTGACTTTTAAATGGAAATAAGACATAAATAATCAGAATTTTTTTTAAAGTGATTTTATGGAGGGGAGTGCTAATTTGAAATCTGGATTTTAAAGTTTGAATCAATTTTTATATTCAGTCAGATGCAAAATTCGCCTAAATTTCTAAAGATTTGACCATTTAAAGGTCAGCAAAATGCAAAAATTGACCAAACTTTTTGTCCCCACTACTTTTCTACTACACTATTCTGTCTGTGCTTAATTTCTACTTAACTTAAAATATTCCTACTCAATTTTTATAAGAATGTAAAAAATATTATTGTCGTCAAATCTAGTAAAAAATTCTAATATTTTAAGGTATTTTAAGCTGAAATAAAAACCTCTGTTGTGTTTGTGATTAGAATTAGCAAGTTAATGAAATGGTGTTAAATTTTGAACTTGGACAATAAGTATAGAAGGTAAATACTACAAGTATCTAGTATAATAGGCTAAAGGGGAAATTGTTTTATTTTATGTGGTTTGTGTGGCTTTGACTTGTTTTGGCTATTCCAGTAGAATATGCATAAGTATACAGTAGTACGTAGATATATATTCTTGATTTTGTTTTTGTTTTTGCCCTTTTCAATTCAAAGTGCTTTTAATTTTAATTTATAAGAATAATATTTTCTACCAAGTGTAAGGGGTATAAATTGCCATCCGGCTAAAATTTTATTGCCGCTACCAACATACTTACGATTAGTGTATGAGATTCATTGACTTTTACTCAAAAACCATTATATCCTGTGGAAAAGATACATTTCCTTTAAGATACATCTAATTTGTCATATCTACGAGTTTTGATCTATATTTATAGTATCTTGCTAATAACTAATAACGCAAAAAATATAATGTAATAATTGAATACAATTATAGGTAGGGTACCTAATTGAATTCCGAACTTACGAATGTTTCGAACTTTTTCGGAAATTTTGATAATTTTAGATGGTACCGGGAATTCAACGCTTTGCTCGTGCAAATAATAATTAACTAAACAGCAGTTAATTAGATCCTATTTTACTTTTTATATTGGTAGGTAGATATTTTAGACTCATATATTTTCATAATTGTAAAACAGTAGGTATAAAAAACACGATAATTTCAACTAGATACGTAATTTTGTTAATAAATTGTCTAAAAAATCTTATTTTTAAATTCTATTTATGATATTTTATTTTTTGAAAAATATCCTTAAATCCTATAGATAGGGTGACGAGATATCGTCCAATTATACACTCTAATGGTTTGAATCTAATTAAAATGGAAATCCGAAAAAATTGTGACTTTATGTATAACCCCGTTAAATTGCTAACACTGGAAATTTCACCCTAAATTTTCAATTCTATTTTTTATCCTACAACCTATTATATATCTGTATACTGTATTCAATACTTTATGGTCTACCCACTCGAATTTATTTCATACATTGTTTCATATGAGTATTTTATACAGTAGGTTGGAAGGTACTATTGTACTATTTTGCATACTTAAATGTAAATGTTATCTGAGCAAATTACATAAAAAAAATATAAAACAGTAACAAGGGTGGGGAGATTGTAAATTTGTAAAAAAAAAATTGCTGCTCCAAGGGATGGTCTCATTTGGACTTGACTTTTCTCCTGGGGTACATAGATTGTACTTTTATACCCATATGTCAATATAAATGGAGATTTTAAAATAAAATATATAATAATTTAATCAGTACAAGTTCTTTCAAAAGTAAAATTTGAAGAATTTTCCAATTTTTTTGATTATCTTTAGATATCTAGTAAACCCTAAATGCGTCCAATTTTAAAAAATCTTAAAATATGTTTAAAATATTTGAAGATTTACTTTTGAAAGATTTCGTATAAATGTATGTATTGGATTTTTTTTTCATTTTACTTTATTTTATGACGACTCTACACATGATAAAAATTCTTAGCTAAGGCAAATATTATTACTTGGGCCTAAAGCTATACGAACTGCGAACCCGTACAAACCACCCGCCAATATTGTTTTGAAATATGCCATTAATAAATTTCATTTTATCCTATCCTATTCTACAGTACAAGTAATACATATTGCCAATAGTACAAATGGTTTTACATAACAGATATTATTATTGTGGTTGTTGCCACTGCACTACCTTCCTCATGAGTATTTTATTTATACTTATGCGAAACTGTCATTTGGTCAATATAAAGTTTAACGAATTGAAGAATATCGAAATCAAGACTAAAAACTATAAATTTTGTAAGCTTCAGTTTGCTCATATATATTATTAGTGTAGTATTTTACAATTTTTTTATGAAATGGTTTTTTGTATTTAGGTTCTCCTAGAATCTAAATTTTCTTGAAACTGAATGAATCAGAAACTTTTTTTTAGTTAAAATTAAAAATTTTTTGTTTCAACTATTTATGAATGGCAATTCGAATAGAAATAATTAAAATTATACCTGACAAATTTTTTATTTAGCCAAAAGTCAAATAAATGAATTTCATAATATTGTACCTACTACCTACATTATGAATACCGCCCTGCTTTTTAACTTCTTTTTAGAATATAAGTTTAGAACTGACCTTTGAAGCTGAAGTTCTTAAAGATAGAATTCGAAAGTAATAAAAATCCTTTAAGTAACCAAATAAAAAGCCGACTAATACTTTCGCATCTTTGAACCTTTGAAAATGAAATATGGTCAATAACAATAATTTTATGCTTATTTATCTACCATTTATGAATATCATAGATATTTTTTACCATTTTGCCAAACTAGACAAAATTTTAAACTTAAAAAGCTACTAAAAAAAAGCTAATTTTGGTTTCCTTTGTAGCTCCAATTTCACAAATATGAATAAAATTTTCAATGAAAAAAGGGTCTTGAAATTTATTCATTCAAAAATACCAGACGAATTTTACATTTTTATAACTTATTACGATTACTTTTTCCTTAAGTACTTATTGCTCAATTTCACTCAAAATTGGTACAATTTACCCTTTTTCAAATCTAAAGAAAGAAACAGTAGGCACTTACTCTTACTTGTAGTAAAAGTATCTAAAATAGTAAATTTCCTTGTAGCCTTAATAGTAAGTAATATCGACATTTATCTAAACTGCCATATTTACAATTTACAAGGCAAATGTATGAAATAGAAAGAAAAAAGTTATAGAAAGTTTAATACTATATTCCCAAAGCTCTATGTGTCTCATAAAAATGAATACTTTAGTATGAAAAACGCACCTTTGCCTTATAAATGGGCTGTACTTCTGTATAAACTACGATAAAGATAAGTCTAGGTATGGAAATACAGAGTATCTTGAATTTTTAAACTATAGTAGGTATGCTATATTATGTAATTTTGAATTGAAAATATACTACAAATATAATCGTAAAAAGTTAGACTTAATCTTGTTTATTTACTTCAATTCTTGAGAGAAATATGCTTCAAAAATCTATCGATCTCTTCATACTATTAAGCAAACTATACTCAACTCTTTCCAATTATATTTGTCAAGTTTTCAAAGAAAATTATAACTTGAATGATCTCAAGTCTACTAATAAGGGTACTTTTAAAGCTTTTAAAAAGTAGTAAATAAAATCAAAAATAAGAAAAAAAGTTCAAAAGTTATCGACAAAATCTTTGAACTTTTGCATTGCAATTTACAATGCTTTTTACAATACAAATTTCTCATTAACGTGTCTATATATTTATTAGAATTTGAGAAAAATTCAATATTTTATTCTTATTTAAGTCAAACTTTTATAGTTACGAGTAGTAGTGTATGAGAAGGGCAATGAATTTTTATAGGTATCTCTAATAGATAGATTCATTTCAAATTATGGACTACCTACACTTATCCTTAGTAATAATATTGTACCTATCCTATGCAAGTACTGTGATCTCAGTTTAAGATTTACTTGGTATAAGCGGTTTTTTTGGACTTTTTTAAGCATTTTAAGAAATTGGTCAAGTCATGCTGCATAATTTGTTGATAGCTCTTATGGTATATGGTTACTCTTTTAATTTAATATCATAAATTATAGGGCCAACCAAGATTTTGTGTTTAGATCTCTCTACTCTGTAGCAAGTTATCAAAGTACAAGCTCACATCATTTCATTTTATTTCATATTACTTATTTAGTGTTTTTGTGTGGTTTTATATCCAAATCCAACACGAACATCTTCTATCATTTTGTAGGATCTTACTTTACATTTTCTTCAGAATATCAAAATCAACAACACTGCACTGGTACAATACAAGACACTATTCAGAGAATAAGTAACCCTTCTTTTAGGTCTAGAATACGATAACATTAACATTACAATATTGTTAATAAAAAATAAAATTGTAAAAATTTATGAAATTCCAGATTTTAAAACTTATTCTTATTAATCGGAAACGAATTAATTGTCTACCTACTTAAATTTTATTCTAAATTTTTTGTCAATATTTTATAAATATGGCTTTTAGAATTTAAGAAAAAAAGCTTTATTATTTCTAGAAAGAATTGGACAGATAAGATACATACGAGCTGTAAGTAGTACCTACTGATTAGTAGGAATTCATCATCAATAATTGGTATCAATTTGAACGAATTTATTGAAGTTTCTAATTATAAATTAACTTTTAAATTGTAGTAGGAAATATGAAGGTTTGCTTGTCAGAACAGAACACATCTTCTTAACCTTATCCTAAGTTCCAAAAAGTGAATAAAAAATTTCTTTACTTTACTCGATTCTATACTTTTCAAGAACTTTTTTAAAGTAAACTTTTTGGGAAGAAACAGGTTCCAAAAAGCTCCAGTCTCATCGCCAGCAAACATTTGAATTACATTCACATTCACAATGGACCAAGATTAGGTTGTTGAGGTTGAAATGTGTGTTGAATCCTCATTTTCCACTGCATTTTTTTCATTTTCCTATTGAAAGTACATACTTAGGTATGTATTATGTCCTACTAGTTCCAAGTTCTGATGCACTTTTCATGCTGAAAGGAGGTTGCTGGAGTTAAAAGTTAAACCCGGTCGAGGTCTGGTTTTTAGAATTTTAGAAAAAAGCCTCAGGTTAAATACTCAAGATCAGTACCTTGCAGTAGTGGATAATAGTGTATAAAGACATTAGAAAAATATTTTACCTAAAAAAATCACGTTTGAGTTTAAGGGTAAATCATTAGTTCCTTGCATTTTTGTTTTTATTTTTACCTAAAAGCTAAATAAATCAATATACCTAAGTATCAGTAGGTAACAATGTACCTTACATTAAA
This sequence comes from Nanhermannia cf. coronata Gr-Ori-00579, assembly GCA_034699045.1. Taxonomy (NCBI): domain Eukaryota; kingdom Metazoa; phylum Arthropoda; class Arachnida; order Sarcoptiformes; family Nanhermanniidae; genus Nanhermannia; species Nanhermannia cf. coronata Gr-Ori-00579. The sequence continues at coordinate 1,308 of JAQIXA010001435.1, read as the reverse complement.
AGCTTGTTGTTCTTTAAAAATTCATTCATTTAACGTTTAGAAATTGTCATTGAATTTTATGCAAAAGAAACTTGATTTCCTCCTTAAATTTCTAGAGTAATTTAGTACTATACTTACCTATTAGTATTAAAAGGACCAAATCTCGCACAATTTAAATTAAAAAACTTTTATAATCACAAATACGCATACCTACAGATACAGTATACTATGGGTAATGCATAAAATAGGTATATTTTCGTTTGAATTTGAAATTGAAGAATCATAAATTACCTCAATTTGGTTATGACATTGGATATACGAGTTAATGTTCATATATTATGGAAATTCTTATTGAATTTAAGAATCTGTAGCCCATAGCTAGCTCTCAAAATCACAGTGGGCAGAGGAGAAGAAGAAAACCCCAAAAACTAAAGAACAAGAATTCAATTAAGAGTTGGATTTTGAAAATTGAAAAGTTATGAGAATTGAAATTAGGCAAAAGCCAAAAGCAAATGCAGATGTCAAAGAGTTGCATACATTTAAGTTCTCTTGCATACTGATATTATGAGATTGTGACAAGAACAAGAAATTTAAACTAAAGTTTACCCATTATTAGGCTAGTATACTAGTACTAGTATTACTTTTACTACCAACTACCAACTACCAGTAGAGTATAGATACTTTAAGTAAAATCTACCCCTAAAATCTCGTAAGATCGTCATCAAGTTAAAGTAAAACTACAGCCAAGTCCATTCGAAATTCAAAATTCAAAGTCGGCATTTTTAGAGATAGGAAAGCTACTAAGGAACCACGCAGTTTCAAACCAGGTATTGGTGAGCAAGCAATTAATGCAAGAGATTTATGGCATACCTTTCCCCTAACCTAAGCCTCAGACGGAATTTTTTCTACAAAAATTCAAAATTTTAAACTAATCCTTAGACAATACTTATGTGCACATGATCAGATCAGAGTCACATAGGCTCAAATAAATTTGTCAGATATCTAACATGGAATTACTTTAAAAAGTCGATATACCTACCTAGATACTGTAAGACATGCTGACCCTTACTCCCTTAAGGACCAACATTTCCTAGTCTCCTAATCCTAAACTAAGAGCGAGCCTCCACCAAGGTTACCACCTACCTAACTGAAGTAGTGGCCCTTGGAATCAATACTTAACTAACAGAATACAAGACAAGTCTTACAAATTACAAATACTTTTATTAATCAATTCCTTTGAGAGATACTTGAGAGAGAGAAGTGAGCCCAAGCTCACTCAGAGCAAGACTGATTGATCTATCAGCAAATACCGATAGATAAACCAAACCA
>JAQIXA010001434.1:0-24856 GCA_034699045.1 Nanhermannia cf. coronata Gr-Ori-00579 | reverse complement strand
TGGCACTATATTGTATTTGCATAGTCCATATTGCCCCAAAATCGAAAAGTCAGAATCTTTAAATCTGGTTTACTATACCACTCTTTTTTACATGTATATGCATACTCATACTTACATATCAACACACACATAAATATAATACTATTATGACTATTATAGTTATATAGTACTAGATCTATAAAAGTATTTGCTGGGACCTACCTATAGATACTTGGACTTGAGTAGGTAAAGTCAATAGTTTTGTTTTTGTTTTTATTTGTCATTTAGGTAGGTAGGGTACTTTAATTTCCCCTTCATTATCTCATCATCAGACTAAAACTCAAAATCAGAAGACTCAAACTTGAACAGACTCTTTATTTTACTCGTATTCTTATACTCTGTTACTCGTATAGGTACCTATTCAAATTCAAATACAACTAAGGTAGTGAGTGATAAGATATTTTATTATTATTTATTATTATAGCTTCAGGATACAAATGAAAATGAAATTCGCGAAAAGGAAATGTTTACCAGCAGAGACGGAATAATATTTCAAATAACATACATAGATAATATAAAATACAGAATATTATGTAATATCAGTTCAGTACCTTACTACCTACCTGCTGTATAAATATTATCAAACCAAATTATGGTTTAACTACCGATTACCCTACTATTACTATTACTTTTACTTATCATCAATTTCTTGGAATTTCATCTCTTCTTCTGAATCCCTGCTCATCATCGATCTTCCGCTTTATTTTATCATTTTATTTGCTCGTATTAGAGAGTTAGAGATGTAAACAAAATACAGACAAAATACAAAAGATAGAATAGGTAAGCAAAATATTTATTATTTTACTTAAGGCAGCATTATGTATATATACAATACAAATATAGGGTATTTGCTCTTAATTCTTAAAATTGTAAGTAAAATAATTCAAAGAACTCATCGAAAGCCAAAATTCTCAAAAGTTTTCTCATAAAACCCTTCAAAACATCATACATGGCATACATGTACATATCTAATATCTACCATATATCTGTATCTGTATGTATAATACTAGTACTAGCTTACTACTTATAAAAGCTCTTTATTCGATAGGTATCCTATGTACAATAGAACTAGATATATCTATAGAGTACTTATTACTCCTCTCTTTTACGCCTTGACCTACGCCTACACGACACGACATACATAATACATACAAACTACTATAACTAATACATACATAGAATTATCTATTACTACTTACATATTACATACTTACATATTACATATTATGTACCTATAAGTACCCTACTATAAGTACTTACTCAAGTACTTAAGTATCTTAACTGATCTGATAATAATTAAGGTTTTAGTAGGTACTCTCTATAATACAAATACATATACCTACCCTACTTTCAGTACCCTAGTCAGTTTAAGAAAATTTATTTCCACTTTTTTTTGGCTAACAAATTTCGCGTGATAGTTCAAACCCTCAACCTCAACTATTAAACCTTAAATAATCAAACAATACAATACAATACAATACTTTATACAGTAATACATACCCCTATACATGTAATAAGTACCTATAACCTTAGACCTTCTACATATATATGTATGTAGTAACTATATACTCTATTCTGTATATGTAGGGTATATGTATCAAGAAATAACTTTTTGCCAAATAAAATACCTTACTGACCTTATACCTACTCCATTTTTATTTGGTATAAACAAAAATAAATCTTATAAAATATTACTAAAATATTACAGCGGATATAGAGCGTGTACATGTACATATTACAGATAGAGCGAATCGCAATTTTTATACATATACCTAGCTAAACATATCTTTTTAATTCTAAATCAATAGTAAGGTATCTTAGGATTAGTACCCTACTTAAATGAATCCAAACCAATCCAACGGAACGAACGAGATACAGACAGTTTAAGATTTAATTTTAAGTTTTTTAAAAAATAGCCAGTATATACTGATATAATCTATTCGACTCGTGGGTAGTACCTACGTTATAGTTGGGTTCTTTACATAACTTTTCTCATCTCAATTTCAATTTCAATTCGAATTTCAATTTAATTAAATGTACCTAACCTAGATATAAATATGATCTTTTTCCGGCAGAGAATTCAAAATTACCGAATTCTTTAAATAAGTAAGTAAGCATATGCTACCTTTTGATTCAATAAAATAACTTATCTAGGTAAAAGTACCCTATCTATATAACTCAAAGTAAGCTCAAATTCAATAATAATCCAATCCAAACTAAAACTATTTTTTTTATTAGTCTAGAAAAAAGAATAATAAGATTAAGGTAAATAAGTTTTTTAAAAAGTAAATTAAAAAGTATCTTTCTATCTAAATCTAAATTACAAAATTTTTTCCTCTACATTGCATTATATTATGCTAGCTAAATCCCTTATACTTAATTTTATCTACTCATCTTAAGTATCAGTATTTGTCTAATCCGTACTAGTACTAGGATAGCAATATTAATAGAAAATTGTAGATTAGGTAGATAAATAAGCCTTCAACCTTCAAACTTTTTAAAAATTCAAGGTTCGACCAAATTATGGCTAAAAAAATTAGGTAGGGTACTCAACAATATGTATAATTTTGTATAGGTAGTATGTACAAATTATATTTGCAAGTAAGTATGTAGGTACATTTATGTGCTGTTATAACAATCGACAACTAATTTGAATAAAAGTCAATTTAAAAAAATGGTCAATGTAATTATAGGCATAAGAAATTTTAAAAAAAAATGATTTCCTCCATGATTCCACCGCCGCCAGAATTCCGAGACCCAGAAAGGTCAGTACCATACAGAACAGAACACCGATCTATTATACAGTAAATATCCAGAATCTAAGGAAGAACAGAATCTAACAATTTATTTTGCATTTTTTGCTAATTTTTAATTTAATTGAAGTTTTAATCTAGAAAAAATACCTATTCCAAATTATAGGTAGGTATAGTATATAGGCCTTAAAAATCTTGACAAACTAACTAATTAGATAATTATGTAAGTTTAGGTTAGTGTGTGTTAAATGAGAGAGTCGTTCATTTTCTGTATTTTATAATAGATGTCGTGGAGGTTCATTCTCGAAGACGCCACGCTCGCCAGGTCTCTGCTGGACTTTGAGCGGACGCGAGCTGACCCGCTATGAGCTAGACCATCGAAGAGATGCTAAATACTGCGCTCAATTCGGGTCACAATTCAACAACTTTCAGGTCAATCCATACGCCCTCTGCCCACAAATTAAACTCAGAACTGGATGTAAGTAAGACTATTTTCAGAATATTATTATTACAAAATTATCATACAAAATTAATTAATTATTTATATCTGAGTGCTATCAAAGTAAATTCTAAATGTTAATGTTCATGTTTATGTTAAAGTGGAGTTTGTGACTCCGAAAGTGAATCGGCCTCGGCTGAGACTTTGTGACCTTCGAGGTGTGGATGGTGTTGAGGAATTCATCGAGAAAGCTGAGCTCGCCTTCAAGACTCCCATGGAAAAATACTGCGAGCCATTGACCGAAACACAACGGTAGAATAAGCCCTAATATTTTGAAAATATATTTTGACTATTTTCTGCGTTTTTTTTTAGTATTGGTTGGTTCCCAGCAGCAGGAGTAGGTGGTGTTGGTGGTGGTGGAGGATCAACTGCTGCAGACCTTCTCTATGATCCTTTTAAAGAGTGTTGGGTTCGAGATCCTCGGTTTCACTACAACCGAAAAACATCGGATTTTACCAAACCACCCAACTCATCGGATTTACTATTTATTAGAAAATTATAGATAGAGGAATTCAATCTCATTCTGATTTGATCTCTCAATTATCCAAATCCAACTCCAATATTGTAGTATGTATAATTAAAAGATGAGTCTGCAGCTGAACTATCTCAGTTTTACTCTAAATTTATATTTATAGACTAATAAATAATTCAAATCCAAATTCAAGTGACAATTGAAACAAAAAAATTTCTAAAATTAATTTTTTTCTAATCGTTAAGTTTTACTATAATACATATACATACTACCGATAGATATCATTTCAATTCAATAAAATGACATATTATTTACCTACTATGCTATATTTCATATTAGGTACATATTATACTCGTATATATATTCGTAGTAGGATGTGCGTTGGGTATAATCGAATCGATTGATCAATAATTGGAGAATTTTGCACCACAAAAAATTTAATTTTGTATGCAGTATAAGGTAAAGAGAAGGACAGTTTTTAACGTTATTTAAATGTCATCGAAACAATGCTTAGCTAAAATACTTTTTTAAGTTAAATCTTGAGTACCCTACTATAGGTAGATAGGTAAGTAAATAATTTGCATATGATTATGCAATAGGAATTTGAAATTGCGAGAATGTTGAGTAATAGTTCTAACTTGTATTATAAGCATAGTTAAATAACTACATTTCTAAATTATTAGTTTTCAAAATAATCTAAAAATTTATTGGTTAAGGTGTATACCGGTATATGTATACGTATATAAAGAGTTATAGGTGTTAAATAGTGTACGATGAGTTTGTCAGGGTTGGACATTTTGCTCATTTTAATGGGCTCACTGGTGGGCGTTGCAGCCGCCATCACAGCCTTCTTCTACTTACGAGCAAGACGTCAAAAGAAACGAAGACCAAGCGGTTTATTTCAATTCTTACTTTTTTTTGATAAGAATTCGGAAAACTTAAAAATTTTAATTTTGAAATTCTAGTTTTTTTAAAATTGAAATTCGGGTTTTGACGATCCTATCAGTATATGATAATGAGTTTTAAAAAAACCTTGAATTTCAAAATTAAAGTAAATTTCAGGTTATTCGAATTCTCGACAAAAATTTCCCATAGATAGAATAGGAGTAGTATGCTTTATGGAGTATCCTCTCTAATTATTTAATAAATTCACCCTAATTAACCATGCATATACTTATCTATATTACTTAGGTGGAGGTGTAGAAACAGAAGATGATAAAAATGTTGAGTATAATTCTCCGCCGTGTAGCCCTGGATCTCCCTGTCCACGAAAAGCTCAGCGTCCAGCACCTAAAAAGGTCGAGACCGAGGAGGAGACAGCCCAGCCAACATACTACTCACCATACCAGAATACACAGGTAGGTACTACCAGACCACCTATACTACTAAATTATTCAGTTCTGAAAGACAAAATTTTAGGTACCTTATTTAGAATTAGTTTATCTTGAGAAATTGCCTTTCAAAGGGCATAGGTACTTTTAATGTAAAAATAAATATTTTTGTTTTGTTTTAGTTTCAGCAAGGTCAGGCCCTTTACTACCCTCATCCACCCAACTATAATCCTCATCCACCACCAGGTCAAAGTCTCAGCCAGACTGACCAGAAGCAGGACGATCAGAAACCCCCACAAACAACAACAACAATAACCGATACTACAAAAGAACCTCAATAAATCTCACTTTCAATTAGATAAATTACTATATTAACTAAATTTATTACCTACTTAAATTCTCTGTAATGACAATGACGATGAGTACTGATATGTGTAGGTATATAAATAGAGATACCCTTATACTTATCAGTACCATTCCAGCTATAGGTATGTCTACACTAAATTGTCCAGTCAATTTCAATTATTAATGAGTAATAATAAATTGAGTAAAAAGAGATGTTTATTAATCATGAGATAAGATATATGGATTCGTAATTCGAAAATGTGACAAAAAATTGGTTCAAGTACCTTCATTGCTTGTACTTAATAGTAGTAAGTTATAGTAGTAGGGTACTTAACATTAGTAGTTTTAGGTATATTATATTATGATATTATATCATCATTATTAAATTATAGGATCAATTGAAAATCCAAACTTGTGATTTGAAAAAAGTTAATAAATAAATTGTTTAGTTTTTGGTTGAGGAATTCTCGGCCTGATTTTTCTTCCCTGCTGAAGCTGAGGAGAAAGGATGGCTTCCTTCTGATTCAGGGGGACACTGACATTTCTTGCACCCCTTACTACTCGCCTCCTATAACAACACAAACACACATTTTATTTAGTCAAATAATTTAACCCAATCCAATACATATAATATTTCATAATATTTGTATATACAAGTGTACGAAAAGGGTTTTCAACTATAGGTATACCTACTATAACATACTTGGCTACGGTGAAGGAGATTGAAATATACAGGGTGTTCCAAAAGTATGTGGAAAAAATGTTTAGGTCGGTTGTAATGTAACTCGTTTATTTAACTCACCTGAACAATGGTACACTTTTTCGAAGGGCATCCATGGAAGCGTGGACATTGATGAGATTTTTTCTTCAGAGGTGGTGGTGGCTCTGAAGTCGTGGATGAAGTTGGCTCCTCAGAAGCAGAAGATGAAGCAGAAGAAGAGTCTGTTGTTCTCAGCTTACATTTTGTCTCACAACTTTCTCTACTTTTAAATCGATTCGAGTTTCCCCCACATCCAGACCAGTCGAAAGAATCGCAGCTTCCACTCACAGGGTTAAATGCCCAAGCGTCTATGATGGCTCTACAGGGTCCTTTCTCCATGGGAAGGTCACAATCAGAAGTGTCAGTGAAAGGCTCCCAATCTTCAGCAGATAAGGTCGAGTCAGTCGAGTCTGCATCTATTATATTGGTATAAGATATAAGGAATAAGGTAAAGTACCTACTTAAAATTATTGTTAATCCACAGTACGAGCATTAATTTAAAGACTCATAATATTATATGTCGATGAATTTGATGAAATATATGAGAACTTGTGAGTTCTTGTGAGTTGATTAAAAAAGATGATTTTAATTTGAAACTAATAACTAACCAATGATGATGGTGTCATCCTCAGCTGGGTTGTAAAGGCCTGGTCGAAGGATTGCAATTGTCGTCTCCTCTTCAGCTACCATCACACCACCCTCATCTCCTCCAGCAAGAGGAGTCTGGACCTCTATTACTCCTTCTACTGGACTCTCACTTGATCCTGCTGTACCTGCTGTAGTATTGAGCTGAGACTGAGGAACTGGAACTGAGAAAACACTCCTCGAAACTCCAATTAGTAAAATGAGAAAAAATAATTTCAAAATCATTTCCATTATTTTAAAAACTAGAAGTATTAATGAAGTATGTATTCAACTGCGTTTGTAAGACTGTAGTACTTTCTTATAACTAATTATTATTCTAACTAACTGACTAACTGACTGACTAACTGACTAACTTAGACTGGCTGGTTGAGATTGAAAGAGTTGAAAACTAAATGAATCGAGTTACCCACTGCGATACACATGCATGTTTTTATAAATATGTACATACAATTTTCTACTCCTATAATATAAAATTACATGATACTTGAATGATGAATTGCAGTTGTGGTCAAAACACTCTCACTTTTACTATTCACCATTCATTTCATTGAATATTTAATAGGTATAAGGTAAGGTAAGGTAGGATACTTTAAGAATGACCTATACCTACTGCATAAGATATTATTGTATACAATTATAAATAATACAAGTTACCTACTCAATGAAGGTAAGGATTAAGGATAGATGAATAAGGTTATTTACGACTGCAGTATATGTATTATGATTATAATGATAATGATAATACTCGCTTTATTTAAAAAATACCTATCTAATTGTTAGTATTAACAATTAGATTAACAATAATATAATAATATGGGCTTTCGAACCAACTAATATTAATGTATAACTAACCAACCTCGAAATTCTCTCTCATCGTTCGTTTTGTTTCGAATCGATGCATGCTTCATGGGCCAATACAATATTATACTTTGTATATTCTGTAGGTATTATGTAATTTTTTTTGTATAAAATCTGTCTTTTACGATCTACCAACGAGTATACATATTTATCTATTAAGTTTATTACACTGAACTTATGACTATGACATATACTGATACTGATACTGATTATAGGTATATACCTAACTGTCTGCCTCGGCTGATCTGCATGTCACATCGTCCTTAAACTCCTTATAAGTACATTACTAGCTTTTTGTATCGAAATCTCTTTCGATTCGATTTGAATGAATAATTTGAAATTTGAATAGAAGAGACAACAGAAATCAAGTTGACTTTTTTGAACAGCTTTTTTTCTATCCATTAATAATTGTATTGTACATATGTAATACAGATAAGGTAATGTAAAATGTAAATGATATAGGTTATGTGTTTTATGTGTTTGACTATCCAAAAGCTCAAATTATTTGGATTAAAATAAGGGATACTAATAAATACAGATAGATGAGATCAAAAAATCTCTCGTTTTTTTTTGTCAGACAGGCAGAATCGCCCACTCGATAGCATACTCGTAGTACCTAATACTATACCAATGCAATATATCTGTATCAACCAATTTGTATTAGTTTAGTCAAGTTTAGTATGGGTCAGGAATCCTCTCACTTTTTTTATGGCCAGAAAAAACCAGAAAAAATTGGATCCTCCGTTCACTCGAATTTCTTATCAAATATATTATACTTTTTGATAGTTATTAGTACCTACCTATCTATATACGGTCAAATAGGTTAACAAATTCATTATAAGTACCCTACCTTATATGTACTCGTGCCTAGCTCTGCTGTATTTATTATTGTAAAAGTATCTATAAGTATTTATTATGCATTTTGGAATAAATTTACCTAAAAAGGAATAAAAAAAAAAGGTTTTTCTTCTTATTGAGTAACAGTAATATAGCACATCTCATTTGCATTTCTTCAAATATGCTGTCCATATGACCTATAAGATCCTATTTAAGAGTATGTATGTAAATTGGAAATAAATATCAGACGCATCATTATATGTTTATGTATGTATCTGTGCTGTACCCTACTATCTATTATATCTATAATCTAGATATGGTACATATAAGGTACCCTCAACCTAATCAATCTCAATCACTCAACTCTACTGATTGCTCCAAAACATTTTTAACCAAAAAAAACCCAATCGAATCGAACGAAACCCTGCATTCGAACTATCGAGCTAACCTATCCTTCCTATACCCTACCTTTACCTACCTAGGTACAAAATATTATTTATGTTAAGTACTTACCTTACATAGATTATACTATACGGATATTTACATACATATTTATCTAGTACATAAATATAATAAAGTAATTTTTATCTTTTGTAATTTATGTTAAATATTTAGTAGGAATTTCTAAAAAAAATAGAATCTGACTGCTCTGTTCTAATGACAACATTTTTTTGCTTGCTAAATTAAGTCGGCAGGTACAGCTAGATAGGTAAGTACATATTAGAATAAAAATAAATTTTTTTTCAAGAGTCTGCTGGAGAAAGTTCAAAGTTCCACTTTATAGTAGGTACGTTGGTTAATAAGTGTCAGACTTTCACCAGTAGACCAACAACAAACAGTAGATGCCAAAGTCTTAATAAAATTTTATTTAAATTACTAATTATAGGTTTAGGTGGCCTACTTAAGTTAAATGTGTCTGCTTGAATAAAATAAGATACAAAAAAACCCTAAAAGTCATCAGGAGTAACCTGGTCTTGCTTGCTTAGTCAATTATTGAGAGAGCTCAAATTTAATAAATGGTTTTGAACATAACTGACCTAGCTGTGTTATAACTAGAATTGAATTCCACCATTCTTATTTACCTCAAGCTTTTCGAGCAAATATTTTTTAGTAGCATTTTACTATGGAAAATTTTTCCAAACATTCATTTTAGTTCATCAACTTCGACTCTGCTGCTCATTTCTTTTTGGAATTTCCAATAACTTTTTTCTTTGGATTCAAATCATCAATTACCAATTTATTGTTTTTATTTATCTATCTTGATGTTTTGATGAATCTAGAATAAGTTGATTGAGATTTATGTTAAGAAAGTAGTAAGTGTATTGGATAGGGAAAAGTAAATTAGGCGAATCTGCTGCTGGTGGAGATGAATATTTTCCTCAAATTTTGGTTTTTTTGTCTCCTCAGCGGCTCTCTCAGTTTGGTCCAACTGGCTGATGGACAAATCTACGCCGCTCAAATTGACCTCGCTAAACTCCTCAACACCAATCGAAGGGTCGCCCGGGCTTTCAAGGATCATTTAATTAAGGTACACATTATTATACTACATGTACATACATATACATACTCTTTAAAGGTCATAAGAGGTCATCGAAATATTAGTATTAATAATTAATTAACTTAATTAATTCAAAAATTACATTTCAATTAATTATGTACCCTGTATTTTGTTACCTAAACTTTAAAGGAACGAGAAAGGTTGTCTCTTCTCAAGGATCGATTACTGAGATTGAAAGAGATTCGAGGTGATGGTTCTCCAGAGGTATACTTAACTTATACTTACAAAAATTTAATTAATTAATTTAATTTACAATTTGACAATTTTGCAGGTACTTCAGAACCCTTTGACTGCTTTCCTCGCCATTAAAGCTCTTACAGTCGATCTTGAAGAAATCCTTCGGCTTGCTAACATGCGAACTTCCCATGCAGGTATCTATCATGTATACTAATCCTCAAATATTTTTCAAATCCTTTTCGACCTTTTTATTGACCTTCGAAATCTTCTTTTTTTATTGGTTTATTACAGAGTTTAAGTCAACGATTGAAGGGATTAAGAAAAAATATCCATTTCCGACAGCAGAGGATCTCGCTGGTTCTGTTGAAGCCATCAAAAGAATTCAAGAAACTTACAATCTGCCTACTAAAGAGTTAGTCATGGGTCAAGTCAGGTCACATTGTTGCACTCATAAACTTACAGGTTATTATAAACTATCTTTAAAAATATTTTAATTAAATTTTAAGACTTACTTTACCTTAAATATTTTAGCTGAAGACTGCTTCGAGATGGGTCGTCAGAATTTTCTTGGTGATCACTTTGGTAATTCGATCATGTGGTTGAATCAATCCTGGAGTCTTTTAGAGGAACAACAACCGGAAATGCAAGTCCCTCCATTCATGAAATCCTTGAGTGTTTTCAAACAAGAGGTCCTCAAACTCTTGTCGAAGGCCTATAGTAAAAGATCGTCGTATAAAAAGGCTCTTGAAGTGCTTAAGTTGGCCAAAAGTTTAAGTTCAACAGCAGAAGTGGAGGATTCTGTTCTTGAAGAGAGAATGAGTCAACTGGAAGGTTTTATTGCAAAAGGGAAAAATGTCCAAGAGTCTGAATTTGAGTACAAAGTAAGTACGATTTAAAAAAATTTACATATACATAAATACAGGGTGTTCCAGAAGTAGGCGGCGAAAACACTTTTAGGCCTTAATATATTATAGGCCAGATAGGTTAGGAAAAAAGTAAGATATCCAATCAATAGAAAATTTAAAAGAGATTCCGAATTTCAAAACCCTTTGGTGATAAGATTGCAAGGCCAAAAGTTATGGGTCAATCAACTCAAGACTTTTAACATGGTGGGAGAAAAATTGTTTAAGATCAAAATTGGTCCAAAGACTTGAAATGACAAAATTTATAATTCCAAGGCTCAGAAACTGTAAATTTTAACATTTTCTGTCGTTTGGAACAATTTAAGCTTTTTTGGAAAATGTCTTGAGTTGATTGACCCATAACTTTTGACCTGGTAATTGTTAGAATCAAAAGGTTTTGAAATTCCTGATCTCCGTTAAATTTACTCTCGATTTGATATCTTTTACTTGTTTAAAAATCCGATCAGGATCAGCAGACCTAAACATTTTCGCCACTTACTTTTTAGAACACTCTCTACAAGTACCTTAAAAAAGACTAGTTGTAAATTATAAAAAAAAATGTCATACTTATTATGTATTATTAATTAATTAGGATTACCGATTATCTGAGAAAAGGTCGGCTGCTTTGGGTGAAGCTGTGGCTCATTACGAGTCATTGTGTCGAGGTGAGCTGAAAAAGTTTGAGTCAAAGAGGCTGAGCTGCAGGTATTCATTCGGGGCTTTGGGTCGAGAGGACCCTTATTTAACCATTGGACCCTTCAAGGAGGAGATCCTTCACCAAGACCCAAAAATTCAACTTTTCCATCAAATCCTATACGACCCTGAAATTGAGAAAATTAAAAAAGCAGCTACTCCACTCGTTAGTTAATTATTATAAACCTACTTTATGTACAGCTAACGTTGGAGCCTAAAATGAATAACATTATTTTTTTTCAATAAAATTTAGCTGAAAAGGGCGTTAGTAAGGGACACTAACACTGGGAAATTAATACCCGCTGTGTACAGGATCAGTAAATCTGCTTGGCTTGATGATGACGCGTAAAAAATATACTATTAATAGTCCTAAATTATAATTTATTAGTTTACTAAATAATAATATAATATATTATGTAGGTTTAAGATAGCGGCAAAAGTGAGCAGTCGGATTGAGCATGTAACGGGATTGACGATGGAGACAGCGGAAGCTCTCCAGATAGTCAACTATGGACTGGGTGGACAGGTATGATAACTTCAATAATTAAATCATTAATAAATCCTCAAATTCTAATTTTTGCTTTTTATTTTATTTTGATTGATATTTTAGTATAATGCACATTTTGACTTCATAGCCAAGGTTCGGTTGTTGCTTTAAAATTTGAATAAATTTGAATAAAAATTAAAACCTCGTGGTTATGCTACAGCTTAGCTTATAAGCTATGCAATGATTAAAATTGACTTAAATTTTAAAATTGGTTTGTTTTTGTGTAGGGAGGTGCTCCAGTCTCGTTCACTTTTCCAGATACGGGGAACCGGGTCGCCACTTTCCTCGCATACATGAGCGGTATTTTATCCACTTATTTTTTAATAAATAAATTGCTAAATAAAATGTCCATACAACATGGTTAGTAATAAAACTAATAAAAGTAATAAATGGTTTTTTGTTGGTTATTATTAAGATGTTGGTGAAGGAGGAGCGACGGTGTTTCCTAAACTGAATCTCTCCCTCAGTCCCGTGAAAGGTGGAGCCGCATTTTGGTAATTAAACCTTTTCTAAATATCAATATCCTTATAATAAAATAATCCATTTTTTCCTTAAATCCATCAGGTACAATCTTTTTCCATCTGGTCAAGGGGACAGGTCGACGCTCCATGGTGCATGTCCTGTCATCACAGGCTCTAAATGGGGTACTAAACTAAATAATTATCTAAATAAAAATTACGATATCAATCACCAAAGTACAAAGACAATCATTTCTTATTTAATTTTTTTTGATTATTAAACAGTATTGAACAAGTGGATTCATGAGATAGGTCAGGAATTCCGTCGACCTTGTGAACTCGAGAGATTGGACCCAAATGACGAAAGAGCTGACTAATTCAGAATTAGTCAGCTCTTTCGTAAGAATAAAAAGAATTAGTAATTAGTAATTAAGAATTAGTAATTCTTAATAACATTAATTAATTTGTAAATATAAGTCAAATATCCTTTGCTTGATTAAATATGTATTAGAAAAAACATAAATGTAACGAGATTTGTTATGTGATAAGAGCAGCACACTTTATTTATTGAATGAGATTTATTAAAGTAATAAGCTGTATTTGCTAATTTGTTATACCTACATATTAAAGTTAAATAAAAATAATAAAAATCAATTCGATCAAGCAAGTAAGTTAGGCTAGTTAGCCAAGTAAGTTAGGTTAATAATATGAAAAATAACTAGTAGTAGGCGATGAGCGTCTTTTATTCTCCAAGAAGCTCAAGTGAAAGCAAGTGAAAGTTTCACTTTCACTTTCCTACTGACAAACCAAACCTATTAAGTCTCAACCTACATAAACTGACTACATACTGCAACTAACTGGCTGAAATTCATTCATTCATTTTCAGCATTCATTCAGCAGGAGGCATTTTACATTATTTTAATTTTATAGAATAAAGTTGAAAAGTAGGTAATTAATAAGTTAAGTTGTGGTGGTAAAATGAAGAGGAAAGTGAAGGTGAAGGTGAAAGAAGAATTGGTGGTGGAGGAGAAAGTGAAGAAGGCAGAAGATGGTGAAGTTTCATCTACTTCTGCTGGAGGAGAAAGTGTTAGTGTTGATGATGAGGATTCGTTCCTTAAAATGAGGATCCACAACCAACAACAAACACTACAACAAACACTTCAGGTGAATAACAATAACAATACTCACTTAACAATAATACTTACTTATTTATCTTTTATTTTTAAACCATTTTATTTATCTATATTTATTTATTGAACATTTTAGAAATTATGTAAGTACCCCTTTTTTATTCACCCTTTTTTTATACTTTTTAATAGGAGGTGAATGTTTTTCGTGGAATGGCCAGAACATTAATCAACGTACGTACCGTACCTTACTATTTATACTTATATATTAATTACAAAGTAATACCATTAATTTTTGTATAACCAAAACCAATTCACATTCTGGACTCATGATCAGCTCAATGAGACGAAAATTTTGATATCCAATTTGGACAAATATCCCATCCAGATAGGCTTATGTATAATTAATTTGACTTTTTATTAAATTCACTTTTCGATAGGTTTTTAGAAAAAAAAACTACAATCTGCCTATAAATGCTATTTTGAGTATAATTTTATGTAATGTGTAAAATAGGAACATGCTGAGATGGCGATGGAAAGAGAAGAGCTGACAAATAAGTTGACCAACCTTCTGGCCAACACTACAGCTCTTGGTGGGGTGGACCTTCAACGTCTACTTAATAACCCTCAACACCAAGATCTCCTCAAACAACTCCTACCTAACAACTCCTACCCAACAACCAGACCATCAACCAGCATCATCACAATGATCAAGAACCAACCTATAAATAAATTCAACTGATTCTGAGTACCTATAAGTACAGCCTAAGTATTCATTATTCAAAAACTTTATACAATATTATTTCATTACATCATAATTCATTTTGTTAATGAATAAATAAAAGTATATTTGATATGATAGGTAGGTAATCTATTATTATTAACTTTATCGACTTTCCTGCATAAGAACATTCGTTCTAGTTTATTTTAATCTCAAGAAAAATAATTGCCATTTATTTTTAGACTTTAGCTTTAGACAGATAAAGATAAAAATATATATAGGATAATTTAATATAAAGGTATAATGTTAAATCAAATCACACATGGATCGTAATTAATTTTACGATAATTCTCTAAAGACTTTCGAGAAGGATAGCTATCCCTTGTCCGCCACCAATGCAGGCAGAACCAATTCCATATTTGACACCTCGTCTCCTGATCATACACATAATCAGACCATTATTTTAATTACATACTAGTTAGGTATTTTACTTCTATAGTTAATTTACTTATTATATTAAGCAAAATAATCAAATCAAACGTACTTTAATTCGTGGACCAAATGACTTGTGATTCTTGAACCAGATGCTGCCAAAGGATGCCCAACAGCTGCCATATAATTTGATTTAAAATTAAATAATAATAGTAATAGTTAATTTTTGTGTAAACCAACCGATGGCTCCTCCATTGACATTCAATTTGCTCATATCCAGCTTGAGTTCTTTAGCACATGCAAGGGTTTGAGCAGAAAATGCTTCGTTAATCTGGATTCAAATAAAACAGCAAATTAGTTCAAATCAATAACAGATTTTTATCAATACATGTAGAAAACATTACAAAGTTATATTAGATGCATTATTGCATAACTACCTCTACCTACCCACTTAATATAATACTAAATTTACCATATTTAGAGTTATTTATATACCTCGATCAAATCCATATCATTCAAGCTCTTTCCAGTCACTTTCATAAGCTTCTGAATAGCCGGAACTGGACCTATTCCCTATTTAAAATAATTATAGCCAAATATTTACATTTATTATAATTACAATTAACTTTATAAATTAATTAAATTACCATGATAGTTGGCTCACACCCGGCAATCCCATAGCCAACAAGTCTGGCTAGTGGTTTTAGATTGTATTCGCTACAAGCAGCCTCACTGGCTAATATAACAGCTCCAGCACCATCATTAATACCCTGATCAAAAGTAATTATTTTTATAATTAGCATGTTTTGGATTACATTTTACATTGACAAAAATAAAGATCATAGAAAATGGAAATTTGAGATTGACATACAGAGGCGTTTCCAGCTGTGACAACACCACCCTTCTTGAATGAAGGCGAAAGTTTAGCCAGAGCTTCGATGCTCGTCGATTTGGGATGCTCGTCAACTTCCATCATCACATCCTGCTTCTTAACTTTGACAGGCACTGGAACCATCTCAGCTTTAAAGTGACCAGCATCGTTTGCTAACAAGAATTAAGAATAAGGAAAAAAAATGTTATAGAACTATAAAAATATTATTACCCTACCCTATTTAACTAAGGATATTTAGGAATTATATTATGTATAAATTATAAAAAATAATAAGTATTTGAAGCTAAATCTCAATGCTAAACCTGCTTTCCATTTTTGCTGAGAAGCGAGAGCAAATTGATCCACCTAAAATTTAAAAAACAGGATTAGGTAACAATTTATTTTAAATCTTTTCCTTAATACTATATTGGTTTGAAAAACAAAATTTTAATTTTAACCGACTTTACCTCTTCCCTTGTCAATTTGTATTTTTCTGCAAGATTTTCTGCTGTGACTCCCATGGGGGTTTTCGAATGCTGGTCTGTCAATGAAGCCCACAATATATCATCCAACTAGAAAAATTACATTTTTTAACCCTAGTTTACTAGTAGGCTTTATCTACAGTATCACAGAATACAAAATTGAGAATATAAAAATCTAAAAAAACATCTAGGTATTTAGTAAGTAGCTAGGTATATAATTTATTTAAAATTACATTGTATTGCATTCCAAGTCTTGTCCCAAATCGGATATTTCTGACAGCGTATGGAGTTTGTGACATATTTTCTGCTCCACCGGTGAGAACAACCTTCGAATCTCCCATTATTCTGAAAATTAAATATCAAGAGCTTTCATTTTAGTTTTTTGATATTTGTCAAATTCAAAATCTTTAGTTAAATAGAGATTAGAGAAACTTAACATACATATCATGAGCCCCACAAATGACAGATTGAAAGCCGGTACCACAAAGTCTATTAACCTGTAATTTATAAAATCAATTCGCAGGTGCTTAATTTGTATTTAGAAATAAGTAATTTATAAGTTTACAGTAAGAGCAGGGACATGTATAGGGATATTACATCTAAGAGAGACGTGTCTGGCAATATCTGTAAGTAGTAGAGAATAATTTTAAAAATGATTAATCAAAGTCAAATCTTTTAGTTTTATGCAAAAACTAAATAATATAAATATTATCTAGTTATACTATTATGTATATGTATTTAGTATTTACAAGGTCCATCGTTTGAAGAAGCAGAAATTAAATTGCCGATGACTACAGAATCCACAATTTTGGGGTCAACACCGCCTACAAAACAGAATAAAACTAAATTAAAAAAATTAAATATATTATATATATAGGTAGGTAAATATTTACTATAAAAAATAATAAATTACTAGTTAGGTTAGAGTAAATGTAAGGAGTACATTTACTTACTATGTATTTTAAAATAATTTCTAATCTAACTATTACAAAAATATGTGCATATCATTTACCTGCTGAAAGTGCAGCCTTTGCCGCAATTTCCCCAAGGTCCACTGAACTCTTCTCCATCAACTTACCACCAAAAGTACCTTCAGTCAAAAAAATTAAGTTTTGTTGTTATTTTATTAAGATTGTAAAATATTCGATATTTTATGAATTTAAGTAGCAATACTAATTTAAAAATAAAAATAGTAAAATAAATACAAGTAGAAAGATAAGGTATTAAAATAAATTACCAAATGGAGTTCTCTTCGCAGCCACGATAAAAATACCTGTGGATGGTATAATAAAAATAAAATTTTAATTAAGATCAAATTAATAGGCAAATAAAATAAAGCAATAAAATTAAACTAATTCTAAGAATAAGTAACTAATTAATAATGGAATATTATACATGCATGCATAGGAGAAGGAGAAAGTCTACAAACTTTCTCTGTAGGACTATCTGTACATAAAGTAAGTATTTACCTAACCTACCTACTTTACACTAGTTAGTTTTAGTTAGTTAGTTAGTTAGTTAATTGTAAATAAAAATTAAGTAAAAAAAATTCATTTTGCTTTATTTTATGTTATTATAAAAGTTATGCATACTACCTTTTGTGAGAGATGCCATGATTGGATGACTCGACCCGATTTGACTCCTGCCTTATTACTGGACTGAGCTGCTGAAGGATGAGGATAATACAACACCTACTACTATAGACAGAATAATGAATGAGGAAATTGATTAGCCCAGGTAAGTTAAAAAGGTAAATAAAAAGTTATAATTTGAGTAAATAAATAAAGGTCTAGTTTGTCACTTACTGTAAAAATAGGTTATAGTTTAGCAGTTAGTTTAACCTTTCTTTAACCTAAATGAGTAGATGGTTGAAAGCCAGTTGGACTTTGACCTCTATATTATTATATCCTCCTTCCTTTTAATTTGAGAATGAAATTGAATGAAGAAATGATAGTAAAAATCAATTGATTGACACTTCAACTTCAACTTCACTACTGACTACTTCACTTTTCATTTTCAGTCTTCAGTTTCTGTTTTTTCAAAAATTATGAACTTTGGACACTTCAGAGAGCAAGGTAAACTAAAGGTTGAAGCATTCAAATTTCAAATCAACATTTTTTAAAATTTACTATGTATAATGTATAGCCTATAGCCTATACTATAGCTATAGCCTAAGCACATGCATGCATGCAAATGCAAACTAGCAAAAAACGCAAAACACGCAAATATTAAATATTCTAAATTCCAAATCAAATTTTTAACTTTTTAACTAGGTACTAACTAACTAAAATAAAAATAATTAACGAAACTTATTAATAAGCGTTAACAAAGGAGGTATGTATTTTATAGTTGGTTAGCCATAGCCAGGCTAGTAGCCTATCTACCTATTAGTAAAAATTGTTTATTGTTATTGTTGTTGTTTCAGATTCAGATCTTCTACTTTCTTTTCTGTACTTCTAACTTCTCATCTTTAGTAGGGTACTTTGTACTTTCTCAAAAACTAATACCTAAACCAATTTTAAATTCTTTTTATTTTGCATTTTAGTTTTCATCATCGTTGCTGTCAATTGTCCGTCAATTTGTCCAGTGCAGTGTCCAACAGCCAGCAATTTCACTTGTTTTTTGTGAGTTGAGTAGTAATTAGAATTAAGGTAAGATAAATTGATTACCTTACTTGATATATTTTTAGTATTTTAGTATTTAGGTAAGTATGTAATACTTGAAGATATTTTTTTGTTAATTGTATTTGTAGTTCAACAATGGGGAAGAAGAAAACGAGGAAAAATGTTGAGAAGAAGAAGCGAGAGTACAAAGACCCAGCTGTTCATAAACGAACCTCCAACTCTAATAATAAATCATCCAAAATTGAAACTCAATCTAAATTTAAGGGTCAAAGGTCAAAGATCAACTTGGCCCCATTCCCTGGCCATGTGAACCCCTTTGAGATGAGGTTGAACCGAGTCAAACACCAAACTCTTGGATCAAGGCTCCAGAAGCACGAAAAGGGACTACCAGGACTCTCCAGAGCCAGAGCACATGACAAGGTTACTATTTATTCATTTATTTTACCTAGTATGTAGGGTACTTTTACTTAATTACAATACAATACAAAAAAACCTTTTTATTTTATGATTTCTTAACATTACATGACATGAGTCATGTAATGTTAAGTAAATTGATAACACCACTCGAACTCTATTTATTTTTCTAAGATTATTCTTATTTTGTTAAATTACTCTAAATAAACAGAGGAAGTCGACCTTACTCGAGGAATACAAGATGAGGAACAAGAAGAACTTATTCAAGGACAATCGATTCGGACAAAAAAATCCAAACCTCTCCGAAGAAGACAAAATGCTCAAACGGACTGCCATCGAAAGAACCAACCAATACAAAAAGGTCAGCAGCCCTCAGAATCACCACCCATTTATTTTAAACTTTTTTTTTTACTTAAACCTACCATTTATTTTCAAAATGCTCGCTTAATTGTTGTTTATTCTTATTCTAGAAATCAATTTTTAATCTACCTGAAGAAGAATTTGTTCTAACACATAAAGGTCTACCTCTGTCCACCGTAGATCGATATGAAGATGACCCACGGGATAGTGACTCTGACTCTGATGCTGAAAGACTTGATGGTATGGAATATATCATTAACATTAAAAAAATAGAATATAAAATTCATATCGTACAGTACATATGAAAAGTAAAAATAGAATACCATTAAATAATTAATTTGAATTTCTTTGGTTTGTTGTTCAACAGAAAAGTTTGTGGGTGAAATGAATTTTTCAGGGTTTTTAAAGAAGAAGAGTCGTACTGAAGAGGAGGAGGCTGAGGAGGAGAAGAGCCGTGAAGAGAGGATCTCCGAGTTAATTCTTGAGTCGAAGAAGCGGAAGCATGAGAAGATGGTGGATAAAGATGAAAATTATTCACTCGTCAACTCGCTGGATGAAGAATTTAAAAGCCAAGAATTTAGAAATGTGCTCACAAGACTTCAGAGACCCACCAGAGCAGCTGAAAAGGAGAAGGAGCTCAAAGAAATTGTTGAGAAAACTGGTGCAAGCCAAAGCAATAAATCAGCTATTAGTAGTTGTACAAGTTTAGTTGAAAAGTCGATCGAGTCATCAAATGTTGTTGAAGAAGAAGAGATTGAGAAGTTGGAGTCAGGACCAGTCCAGGTGAAGGCAAAATCATCAGGTGAGAGTAAGAGTGAGTATGATCAATTGGTCCGTGAGCTTTTGTACGAGAAGAAAGGGGGTCTCGCGTCGAGTCGAACCAAAACTGAAGAGGAGCTGGAAAAGGAAGAACTGGACAAGCTGGAGAAAATGGAGTTGGAAAGATTGAGGAGAATGAAGAAGGGGGATGGAAAAAGTGCTGGCTTTAAACACAAAAGCGTTGACGATTTAGACGATGAGTAAGTCCTTATCCTTATCTTATACAAGATATTTTGAAATTAGAATTATAGGCCACAGTGCAGGAGGATACAGAATACAGATACAATATAATATATTGAATATATTAATACACATAAAATTGAGGTCAAAAAGTCTTTAAAAGATCTCCTATGCATGACCTACATATTATATCATTTCTTTTCTTTCTAGTCGTTAGTTACTTACTCTTTTAATAAGATAGATAAATTATACATTGTACTTTAATCTATCTTGTTTTTAATTGTGAATTTTTTAGATTTTATATGGAGGAAAATGACATAGAGAATGATGATAGTGATGATGAGAATGCAGAAGATGAAAGTAAAAGTAGTAACGAAGAAGAAGGAAATGAAGATAAATCAGATGAAGATGAAGATAATTTTAGTGATCTCGATTCATTAAAAGATCTGGATCTTGATAATCTTGATGATGAAGAAGAAGACGTTGGGAGAGAAGATTCCAATGATGATTCTATTTCTGGTCCTGAATTTCATGAGATAATGACTACTCCTGAAAGAATAGACTATGAAAATAATAAAGTTAATGCAAAATCTCCACCATATTCGACACCACAATCATCAATCAATGATTCAATCATCTTTGAGAAGAAAATTAAGTCAAAAGCATCATTAATATCTGAAACAAACCCAAAATCAACAACTTCTACTTCTGTGGGTGAATCAATTCCATTTACGATTTCAATTCCAGATGATCTGTCAAATTTTAAATTACTTTTGAACTTGAATAACGTAGCCTTTACAACAAAGCAGAATTTTGACGAAGATTTCAACAAATTACAATTATTTCTCAAGAGAATTTTTTCATACAACAAAGTAGCAAGTAAGTCCAAACTCGCCGTACTTTTTAACTATTTACTTGAACTTGGGATTGGAAATTGTTGGAAGGATGCAAAAATAAATCTTGCCCAATCAATTCAAACCATTGACCATGTGTCCATTTATCTCCATGAAATTGCTCAAATATTTCCAATTGAAACATCAAATTATTTCATTCAAAAGCTGACTGGATTTCAGAAAATGTTTGCCAAGTCGAAGAAAATGACATTACAAATGGTAAATAATAAAAGATTCTTTGGATATTTAAGATTTTTTTTTTACTTTTAGGTTTTGTTTATAAGAATAAGTTCTGGGCTTTATCCATCAACAGATTTTCGTCATTTAATTCAATCACCAACAAATTTATTTTTGCTTCAACTTGTCAACCAGAGTAAAATTAATTCAATTGAAAACTCCATTTATAATTTACTTCTCTGTGAAATTATTTACAAGGTACTTAACCTATACTACCGTTTTTCTATATCGATCTACAGATACAGATACTCTAAAATGAATGACTTTAAAGATAACTAAATCTAATATTATTTTTTCTTAGATAACCAGCGAATCAAAAAGATTTTGTTCGGAGCCAATTAGCTATATTTCATCAATCTTGCTCAGTTTTTGTAGCAAGAAATCAAAGCTTGTAAATTTACTAGTTTCACCAAAAATTCGTCCTATCATGGATTTTTTACAAGTTGGAGATATTTCATTAACAAATGAAGCGAAAATTCCTCAAGATCTAAAAAAGCTATTAGATATGGATAGTGAAGATTCGAATGAATTTAAAATCGGATTTTTATTAATACACCTCAAGTTGTTGGCCCAATTTTGTCAACTTCATCAGAATCAACTGTCAGCAAGAGAAATATTTTTACCTCTTGAGAAAGTATTTGCTGAGTTGGAAAATGTTGTCAAATGGCCAAAATTAATACAGGATCAAATGGAAAAAATTAGAAATATAATTGCTGGCACAAAGGATCGTGAAATTGAACATTTAAAAGTTAATATTGAAAGACCGAAAGTTCTCAAATTATATGAGCCTTTAATTGAAGAAGGGTAATATAATAATAACTTGAATATTAATTATTTTAGTTATAAAATAGACACCTATTATTTAATAAAATAATCATAATCTTAATCAAATTCTATTTTATCTTTTTCAGTTTTGATGGTGTTCGTCGTAAAAATGGACCAAATCGACAGAAAAAAGATGAGGCTCGACTTTCACATAAAGTTAAAAAGGAATTTAAGAGTGCTGTTCGGGAAATTAAGAAAGATAGCATTTTCTTGGCTAAGCATCAACTGAAAGAGCAAATTTTAAGGTATGTATTCATTATTTAATTTTTCTATATATATAAACTTAAAACTAATGTTAGTTGTGGAAAACCTCATTTAACTGGAGAAAGCCATTAATATTATATAGAATAATATTTAAATATTGATAATAATAATGAAATTATAATTATTATTCTACATTTAATCTGAAATTTTAATTAAAAAGGGACAAGGAAAGAAAGAGGAAAGTGGTTGAGATCATGGGGATGTTGGCCAACCAAGAAGGAGATTACAAGAAAATGAAACGAGGGAAATAGTCAAAATTAATTTTGGTAGATTTTTATTTATAAAATTGCTATTAATTTTTTATTACTTATTTCTTCATGTCCTTTTGAACACCTCTTGGTATTTATTTTATAATTATTATAATAGGTATACCTATATCATAAATATACGACGACTACCTCAACCTCAACCTTTAATTAGTTACTAATTACTTAATAACATTCAGTTCAGGTGAGGTTCAGAATAAAATTTATAAATTAATTATAACAAGGAAACATTGACTTTGTTTTTAATTAAATTAAAATATAGTACATAGTAGTATATTACCTATAAATATTTTTATAGAAAATAAACAAGTACCTAGGTAGGTTTACTTTTACCTACATTTTATGAAGAATAATTCTAAAAAATCTGACATACTCAACTCAAAGTACTACTTACTACTACTATTACTATGTTAGGTATTTAATAATAATATGTTTTAATGTCAATGAGTATGAGCTGCTCTAGCTCTAGCAATGTCATTTTTTCATCATTTTACCATTACTATTACCTACATAATATAGGGTATTATTATACAAATCGACTCAAGATTATCAATGGTGTAATTTATGCACCCTTACTAATTCTAATTACCTACTATTTATTAAATATTTAGTTATTATATAGTGGGTAGATATTTATAAAATATATTTTTCTAGGATAATATAATAAGAAATATAAAGGTAGGACTAGTGAACATTTGGGTTAAGATAGACGTGATCTTTCTCGATTAAGTCGATTTCCATACGCTCTCGAAACGACATTCCTATATAAAAAATTAAAAGAATTAAATTAGGTTAGGTTTTTTTACATTATGTATCTCGAAAAACTTAATATTTGTAATTTGTACAGATATAATGTAAAATAATGAAAAGTTGTTATATAGGGTACATCATAATATTATTATTTAATTATAAAAAAGGTAAAAAAAGAGTAAAAAGTAGTATTTAACGAACCAAGCATCCATGTATCTGTCCATGCACATGGCCACACATTTTTGTTCTCCAGTGTCCAAAGCGGAGCCAGGTCGAGAGATACACTTTTTGAAACATTTCTCCGTCATTTTCTATAGTAGGGTATTAGATCAAAAATAAATATTATTGGCTATAAAACATGGACATTCACAAAAATCATATCATTCATCCTCAGCAGATGAGAGAGAATGAATTGAAAAATCATTCATAATACCTAATTACCAAAACTAATTAGTAATAGTAATTAGGTACAAATAACCTAATTAATTAAATATGTATTTTAAAGAAAGAAGTAAGTAGGGTTTGCTTACAGTGAGAAGTTCTTGTGCGTTGACGACAGCGATTTGCTGCTTCACCTGGTTCATGATCTCATCCTTATTCTCCATCCTTTAAATACACCCTATATATATATTCTCTTATTTGACAAGTTAGAACAAGTACAAAGAAGAGCTACAAAATTATCTAATGAACTGAAATATTCAACTTATGAAGATAGAC
>JAQIXA010001433.1:0-24860 GCA_034699045.1 Nanhermannia cf. coronata Gr-Ori-00579 | reverse complement strand
TTTTATAGAAGTTCATGAAAAAGCTTAATTTAATTTTACGTCTAAATTAGTTTTTCATAATTATTCTTAGTTAATGAAATATCTAAAACTTATCATCCCGCCCTCGTATCAGTAAATATTTATGTCTCTCTGTTCAATTATTTCTTATAGGGAAGGTTCAATTCTTACCAATAGCTTCTACTTTATAAAAATCTTTAAATAAATTTTTAAGGCTGGACCTATCTTTTTTTATATAAAATGAAACTGAATTTTATAAATTAGTTTGCCTTTTTTGTATCAAAATATATTGTACATTTTTATGTATTTTAATTTAAATTATCTATTGCCTATGTAAATACTAAAACAGCATTTACAAATATAAATGTAAATACCTACCTTAAATTATAGTTTATAAATTGTATTTAGGTAATCATAAGATGAGATAAATAATAAATACCGTAAATACCGAAAATATAGTAAATATGTAGCGTCTACTTATATATAGCTATTACAATTATTAAACCAGTACCAGTAATTTTTTATATTAATTGGGAAATATTTGTAGTTTGTGGTGTAGTTTGTTCTTGTTAAGAACAAGAACAAAGAAATCTTGCAAATAAAGTTAAAGAACAAAGATTTGCATAAAGCTAAAATTATAAAAATGATATTTGTAAAATGTTTGAATATTTTTGAATAAAAAGAAAAAAATCTCCAAATAAATACTTTTCAGTAACTAACTTTTCGATATTTTTGTACTAAAAACGATTTTTCTAAATACTAAAAAATCCATAAAATTTTGATTCTACTGATAGATAAAAAATATTTACTTGAGAAACCTGTACTTATAGGGTAGGTATATATTTGTAAAAATTCACAGGGTAAAACAATGAACTGTTTAAAAACAGTTACTTTTCTATTTTTCTCCTCAGATCATTTGAGTTTCCGTTTCTTTGATTTAAAATTGAAAGTCGGCAACAACCAACCACCACCTCTTTTATGTTTTCTTTTCTTTCTCTCAATTTTAAAACTATTTTGTACCGTGATTTCCTCATTTTTTGGGTTAATAAGTTCATTTTGTCTCCATTTAAAAATCGGTTCATATTTGATATAATTATTGTGCATAATTGGCAAATTAGATAATAAAATGTCATTTGAACAAATAGGATCGATGTCAGTGTCGTTATTGAAATTTAGTTCCTTTGATGATTTCAAGTCATATTCTAAAGGGTTTAAAGGTGTTACAATTTTTAATAAACCATCATTTGGTCTTGAGTATTTTGGAATAGTGTATTGCAATTTTTCCATAAGCAAAGACATGACTCGATCAACTTTTCCTAAAAATAAAAATAGTCAAGTAATAAATATATTTTAAGTAAGGTATCTTGTATCTAGGTATGTCTTATTTTATCAATTCATAAATATCGGTAAAAATGTTAAAAGAACTTACCATGTATCTTCAAGGTTGCAAATTTATCTTTTGACGTCCATTGCAAATTTATTATAACCAATTTTGGCCTACTTTTTACTGGTCTATCTAAACACCATAACCAAGGGTAGCGTCTTAAGACCTAGTTAACAAAAATAAACAAAATATTAACTCAAAACCTTGATAGTATATATGGGTAGTACACTTTTATTATTATTAATTTTTTCGTTGTTTACCTTAAGACTTGAACCAATGCATAAAATTGTGTCTGCTTTATCTGAATTGTACATTACGCCAGCCCAATTTAAGGGCCAGCGTAATTTACCCTTTTCTCCAAAATGAACAATAGTGTCTTTTAAATCAGAGCCACATTTATAACAGGTACGATTTGTTTTATGATAATTTTTGCGAGTATTTTCGGTTACATCAAAATTTCTAACATATTCTCTTAAACATAGAGCATTTGAACAAACTTCGACATACATATTCCCATGAATCTCACTTAAATTTTCTTTAGGAATCCCCGAACGAAGCAACAGTCCGTCACAGTTTTGCGATAAAATGTGCTTGATTATGTTAAGAGAACTTAACTTTTGAAGAATCATATGGGTAATTGTTGGATCTGATTGAGTTGAGGTTAATTCAGGTCTATGAGATTCATCCAAGTCTTGACCTTTTCTTAATAACGTCCAAATTCCATTATTTCCTAAAAAATATTATAACATTAAATATGTGAATCATTTTATTCGACAAAAATCGAGTCTTACGGTAAGACTCTTACCTCGATAATCTGGTATTGATGCACTAGTAGATATGCCTGCTCCAGTGTAACAAATCAAATGTTTAGAATTTTTTACTATATTCGCCAATATCGTACACTTTTCTTCCAAAATATTCGATTCATCTTCAAATTCTTCCGTCCTTTCAAGATTTAACATTTTTCTTTGTAAACCACTTTGATATTTTTTAACCAATAGAGGATGAGAAGTTAAAATATTATTTTCTTCTTTGGTCAATACATCCTTATCTTTCTTCAAAATATATTTTATCTAAAAAAGAAATTATAGGAATATTACCTTAATCTTAACATATTAGTTTATAGATATTATAATTATGTTATAATAAGTAGGGTACCTTTTTAATAATTTCTGATTCCTTATTATTACTATTACTATCTTCTCTTATACCGGTTCCTCTTAATTTATTCATACTCATATCCTTAGCACCTAACGACGATATTCTATTGGATTTTCTTTCTCTAATCGTTTCAAATTCTTTGATTTCTTCTACTTTAAAAGACTTTTGATCATGATTACAATCATCCTCTTTAACTTTGACATCATTGACAATAAAAATAGGCCCTCCAGTTCCAGGTTCAGCTGAAGCTTTCAAATCCTCACTTTCTCTTACTTTCACTACTTCAATAGTAGTATCAAAATCATTCTTAATTGGCTTCAAATCTAAATCAATTTTAATGCTTTCTTTTTCTTCAAACTTGACATCCATCTTAATGTCATTTTCAGGATCATAGGTAGGGTCACGCGAAGGATCCATTTTACAAGGCCGAAATCATCTCATCTTTAAGCATCGCCAATGCAACCGCCAAATAAATAAAAGCGAGCCTCAGCCTCAGGGCCAGGGCAGTGTGATTTTACAAGTCCAGCAGCAGGCAGCAGGCAATTCCTTATCCTTATCGTACCCTTTCATAAAAAGAATTCTTTATTTACTTTTTTACTAAATATACAGATAGTAAATTAGCTAATTTAAATAAATTACCCAAGTATATTATTTACCTCTGTACTCTGTAAGCCAGTTAAAATATCCAATGGCAGATTCCAGCCCCAGCAGTAGCAGTGTAAATCCAAGTTGTCCAAAGAAAAAATTTGTATTTCGACTGAAGAACAATCAGACAGGTCAAGTTGCTGGAGGAGGTGGTGGATCATCAGAATTTGACACTGTTGAGGTCATTATCGAGGAGGTTCGTCAGCCTAGCCTTATAAAAAAACCAAATCTAAAACTAAAAAGCTTAAAAAAAATAATAAAAGAGAAAGTTTAAAAAATTATTTTTTGTATATAAATACAATTTCTAGCTAATTCAAGGCAGTAATTCAAACTTTGGTAAGCAGTTTTTTAAAAAAAAACTCACATTTTTTTGTGCTTTCACTTTCCGCACATTTTCTAATAATTATTTGTAAGAAAATAAGAAAAGTCAATTTACTAATTGCAATTAAGAATTGTAAATCTATTTGACATTTAACCCTTTAAGGTTTGTATATTTGGCCTTCTGCGACTGTCCTCAGCTTTTACATTTTTTCTCACCGAGATATATTTCGTGGTAAAAAGGTAATAGAACTTCTGATTCTTTTTCTATGAGTTAGTTAAATGAATTAGTTAATTAGACGTAATTTATGATATTTAAAAACAAAATCTTGTGTTTTGTAGGTTCTAGAACTTGGGTCTGGTTGTTCTCTACCTGGGATTTTGAGTGGTAATGTATCTTTTTATATAACATAAATAATTTATTTAGTAGGTACCGTAGTTGTACTCGTGTATATACAATTGTTAACCGGTGTATTTTCTATTTTTTAATTAGCATTTTGTGGAGCTGAAGTAATCTTATCTGATTCGGCAAAATTTCCACATTGTTTGGACCTTGCTCGAAAAAACGTAATTATCAATTTTATAATTATAATTTATTATTATAATTAATTTATGTACATCATTTGATAACGAAAAAATTAGGTTGAATTAAACGGCCTGACTAATCAAATTCAAGGTAGGTAGGGTACTTATCTACTTAACATTTTTCAAATTTCTTGTAACCAAATATTGTTTAAATTGCATCTTATCCTATTGACTATTGAGATTGTGATGAGAAGCTAATTAAGATTTTTAAATCTTAATTAAATCTTTTACTTATTGGTACTTTTATTATTTATTAGTTGTAGGTATAACCTGGGGTCTATTTCTTCATCCATTGACACAATTTAAAAACCACTTTGATCTTATAATTGGTTCGGATTGTTTTTTTGATCCAACTTTATTTGAAGATTTAATTGCAACTGTTGCTTATCTATTGGAGAATAATCCAAAGGTAGGTTACATTTTACAAAAGATTTTCTTAGAGTCGGAGTCGAGTTCTGATGAATTGATTTTAAAAAATATTTTCAGGCAAAATTTTTGACAACTTATCAAGAAAGGTAGACATACAATTTACTATTTATAAAATATACTTTACAAGTGCAAGCCCAGTAGGTAGGTACCTAGTACCTACCTACTACCTACTTCTTTTTTTATCATTAATTCACTATCATATCATAAAAATATTATTTAAATAAATAGTTCTTCTACACTTATTTCATTTCATTATTTAATTTGTAATTTATAATTTGCTCTTAATTTTGTATTTAATAGAAGCTCAGATTGGAATATTGAGGCGTTACTTATAAAGTGGGGGTTAGTTTGTAAACATATCCCCTTGAACGACTTGGCTAAATTATCTGAAATTGACCTTCCGAATTTGATGCAAGACCATACAATACATTTATTAGAAATCACACAAAAAATTTAAAAATGGCAGCTCGAAATATGTTGAAAGTATTTGTGGGTAAGTTTAATTCTAGTACTAACTTGTCTTGACAAAATAATTTTATAAATA
The DNA here is from genome assembly GCA_034699045.1 of Nanhermannia cf. coronata Gr-Ori-00579. NCBI lineage: Eukaryota > Metazoa > Arthropoda > Arachnida > Sarcoptiformes > Nanhermanniidae > Nanhermannia > Nanhermannia cf. coronata Gr-Ori-00579. The sequence goes on along the minus strand of JAQIXA010001433.1, from coordinate 19,797 downwards.
TAAAATCTAGTTTTAAATTAACATTTATGGGACTTCACAATTTTGATCTAGAACCAGAACCTTGAATAGCAAATAAAATTAACAAAATATCTAATTTCTTTTAAAGGAAATCTTCCTTGGACAGCTGGAAACAATGAGCTTCGTGAATTTGGACAAAGATTTGGACCAATCTCTACTGTTAATGTAATATTTGATCGAAGTACCGGCTTTAGTAAAGGTTTTGGATTTATAACATTTGCCACTCGTGAGGCTTTTAATAATTCAATCAAAAGTGGGTCACATCATTTTGAAGGCAATAATATACATATCGAGCCAACTGTAATCCTTGAATAACGGTAAAGAAAAAGAATTATCTATTAATAATTTACTATTTAATTTAATACAACTAAATAGAAATAAAACTTTAAATTTATCTCATTTTTATAATACTACTTTAGTGTTTAGTAGGGTACTTACTACACTAGTAGCAGGTAGTGATGAAGTCGATAGTAATGTTAGTCATGCCTTAGTATTAGTAGTAAAGTTAGAGCTACTATGAATGTAGAACGTAGGTATAGTTAAAATACATGGGAAGATATTTCGAAATAAAATTTATGTTACCTTATAATACTTGAAAATTTTTAAAAATTGTAGTAAAAATATAGTTATTTATAAGTAAGTTTAGAAGCGCTTAAATATACGTTTTAATTCATTCATAAATATTATTTATTAGGTACTTTTTAGATTAATTGGGTCTCATAGTTTATATTGTGAATTGTTTTATTTTAATAGATTTCAAGTATTAGCTCATTTTGCGTCTCCGAGTCTATTAATATTTTTCTTTATTATCATTATTATTTGCGAGATTATTTTCTGTACGTTCAGGGACACATCCAGGTAATACTGATTCATTATATGAAGATTGTGAAAGTTTCTTTGATGCTGAGTTTGCTCTTAATGTTAGATTATTATTACCAGTGTTTGTAATATCATTTTTTAATTCAAACGTAGCAGGATCTTGTAATTCAATTGATTCAAAGGTTTCAAAATCATTTAAAAAGAACTTCTCGTCGCCATTATTTTCTAATCTTTCTTTTCTCAACGCATTTACAAGCGCTGAATCTTCATGATGTTGATTATCTTGTTGAAGTTGTTGAGGAAAACTTCTTATAAGCTCATTTTCAATATCCTCTTGAATGTCAATTGTATCTTCAATATAGGGCGTTATTTTGATGTTTTCTTTATCCCCTTGATCTTCAAGATTATATTTGCCCTTTTCATCGAGAAATTTCAGCGCTTCTAAAAGCTCACTTGCCGCATCCACTTCATCAACATTTATGTTAAATGCAAAATTGGGTAAATATTTTTGATTTTCCGAGATTGAAAATGTACTTGATCGTCTTGAATTTATATCACCCGATCCACTGTTATTCACATGATTATTTGCTGAGTTTGTGGTATTATATGGCTGCCGTTCGTCTCGAGGTCTTGCTGAATAGGGCTGCCTCGTGAATTGTCTAAAAATTATGTAGGTAAATCAATTTTGTACAACTTAAGATTAGACTTATGTTTGGAATGGAAATGTATTACTAAACATAAGATATCATACATAATATGTATGATGTAGTATAATGTAGTATCATACATAATATGCTTATGAGATATAGACATGCCATTTTAAATGAAATGTTGAAGGATATAATTTGTATCTGCATAAATAATAGTAAAAAAAACTACATAGGTACCTTGAAGCTAACACAAATAAAGGAATTTGATGTTCTGCTGGCGTAATACCTAAAATAAAAGAATTATCTTCCCACTTCTCATAATACACTACCTACATAAACTACTACGTATTTTCCATTAATTATTTACCATGATTTTCCCAGCGATACACTTTTTGACTCGGATAAAATATCCTTGGGGGCATCGGTCGAAGTGGGTAATGAAAAGCATCGTCACTTGATCTTGATCTCGACCAATGAAAATTTTCATAAAAGCTCGGATCTATTTTGTTTGTAAATAAAATAATAAATTTTGATTTAGAGAATATTTTTAAGATTTTCTTAATACTAATGATAATTATTGAGTTTAATTGTTTTTGAGGTCAAATAGTCACATTTATTGAACCAGTTTTAGCATTAATGTAGTTAAATATTTACCCAAGTATGGGCCATGATGTAAATGAACCTTCATCCATTCGTTCCTATAAAAATACCATGTTTATTTTAATTGCTCAGATTTAGATTCAAACATCTAGAGGTAGATATTCAGTACAGTATTCAGGCATTAAAAGATTTTACTTTCTGTTGTTTCTTGAACTAGATACCTTACTTTATATTTTATAGTGAGTGTATCTGTAGATTCATTTTTATAATGTAAATATTTAACTTACAGGCTAAATTTGTGACAAGTTAGCAAATATAAGATATTGTGGGGTAGATTATATATCCAACAAATAAACAGAAAAAATGAAGCAGATAATAAAATTAAACAAATGATCCCGACTGCAATCACTAATTTGTATGTTTCAGAGTAACAGCAAAAAGGTCTTGAATCAAAACGATCATACACATCATAACAGCAATTATCTATTAAGTAAAATAAAATTTGATTAGTAGGAGGCAAGTTTTAACTCTGCTTTATAATAACTCGATAATCTAAAGGTAAGGTATGTACTAAAAAATAATATGCCTAGCTATAAGGAGAGTATAAAGTAGAGGAGGTAGACGCCTAAAAACAGAAAATGATTTTGAGTCTCGAGTCATATTAATCGTACTACGAACGTAAACCTACGCCTACAACATATTCGTACTTATTACAGGGCCGGGTGGAAAAAAAGTTTAAAACATACGAGTTTGGCGTTAGATTATTAGTCGTTTAAATACAAGAATTTTTAAGTCAAAAAAATTAGGTCTAATAGCTAAATATTGGGTTTCTAAATTGAAGAAGTTCCCGTTCCTAGTCACTTATCTGAAAGGTCAGTAAAAAATTAAGTTCCCCTTATATTTTACAAAATATTATGGTATTTTCTTATGTATTAATTTTATGGAAAAATCAACAAAACTCGAAATTCCATTTTTCAATTTATGAACCTAAGATTACCTAGTTTTTGTAGAAAATAGGGGTGAGGGTGAAAGTCTGACTTTCCTTGTGTTTTAAATTTCAACTTTTTAGTAATTATGAAGGTTTTCGGGATAAAATTTTTTAAAGCCCATTTACTCACAATCAAATCATAAAATATATCATTATAAGTTTACTTTTAAATTACTAACCATTTATATAGAATATCCTATTAAATTATTGACCTACCTATTTACTATTTCAGTTATTTGTTTAATACCTATATCAGTAACATTATTATTATAGTAATTTTTATTGTTCATTTTACCTCTAACTGTCCATTGAAAACTTTGGTCACATTTTATGGTAGCATTGATTGGGATTCCTTTGAATAAAAAAAAATAAAATAAATTCTTAAAAATTTTAAATACCAGCCTATAAACTAATATTGTACTACGAGAAATCAGTAATAATAATTAGTAATTATAGCTGGTATGTTTATAATATATTACAAAGTATGTCTATAGCTTACCTGTATATGTTGAAAAATATTTTCTAAAACAAGATTAAGAAAAATATTTAGTTTTAAATTGTTAAAGTATTTTGTTTACGTGGCAAAATATCCGCGTACTTATTTATTTATGTACTTATTTTATGAGTGTAGTGTACTTATATTGACCAGTTAAGTAGGTAAGTACATACTTTATTTCTTTAATACATATACCTTAAGTAGTACTTAATAAGTACTGTACTGTTTATCATTTTTTTTATCTGTCTTTAATGCAGGTATTTAAAAGTGGTATGAAATAATTCAGCAAAATAGCTTTATTTTTTATGTATAAAGCATTTGTAGGTATACATTATACATACTATGATTGAGAATTGAGAGTAATAATAATAATTTTTTAAAAATTATGGGGTATGTGGACACTACGACTACGAGTATGTATTATTTATATTTATTATGATTGTGGGTGGATTGTGGACTATTGCAGATCTCTTTATATTTTACATGCAAATGTTAATTTATTTTAAAGGAGCTATCCGGCGCCCTTTGTATTAAAAATCCTCATGGACTCCTGAAGCCCATTAAAACCTGAAGATATCCTTTAAAAATGAAACTTTATAAAGACAATAAGGTGAAAAAGTATTACTGATACTGATTACTACTGATTACTACTGCAGTCTTCAATATACGGATAAACCTATACACCTATAGGTACTAAATATTAGAAAATTTGATACACAATTTGTGAATAATTGTGTATGTAATTTATGTACCCAGTGCCAAGTGCCAGTAGGTACTAGGTACATGCAAATATTAACTGAAGAGCTTATAGGTTTACTTATTTAAGAATCAGATGAGTTTTTTCCCTATTTACGAAAACATTTTATTAGGATTTATCAGAATTGTATTTAGTAGATTAAGATTTTAGTTGGAGTGGAAATGGAAACAGTGAATCCTAGTACCTACATAAGTCATAAGGTAGGTTAAGGACAAAGAACATTTCCTTCGATTTCTTTTGGAATAACACAAATAGTAATTGTAATTACCTAGGTATTATAAATTATTAAAAATTTCAGAAGTAAAAGTTAGAAAATTTAGACGGAACGGAACTATTCAGTAGTAGAGATTTATATCTAAAGTTCTTAATTATAAGTATAAGCGTAAGAACTCTAATAACTTCTCTTGAATTGGCCTTTTTTTATACTTACCTTTTCCAACAATATGAATCGCCATTGCAAATATTTATAACACAAAAAATTAATAATAACGAGTAAAAACCTCTAAAAATTTGCATTACTTTGTCGAAAAATTTGTCAAAATTATTATATTATTGTAAAATTCGCGAACAATAGATGCGATTGCGAAATCAAATTCAAGAAAATGAATAAACTAGGTAGTACTCGTAAGTACAGTACAAGTATCTGCGAGTAGTACCTACCTACTCTACCGTCTACCCTTAAACAGATAGGGATAGGGTAGTTATAGTATATAGGTAAGTTATATAACCTATTCTTTAGATAGCTTAGGTTAAGGAAAAACTAATAAACTAGAAATCGAGAATTTTTTTAAGTAGGTATTTTATATTATTATTATAAAATATAAAATTGATTCTGTGAAAAATATCGACGATGATGATAAACGGTAGCTTTGCTAGACTCTAGACTTGAAAGAATATTATTTAACTTTAAAAAGTTAAAAATGGATAATTGTCGAACTCCGACATTCTGAATTCGGAGCTGAGTCGTTTGAGCGAGTTTAAATATAATATCGAAAGGAATATTAACAAGGGGAAAATTATTTGAAGGTATGTATGCACAATGTACGTAATAATATCTATATCTATACCTATCCTTTCCTTAATAATAATAGGTACCTGTACCTGTCTATAAAAATTAATGTACCTACCTAGTACCTTACTAGGATAGTCTTTTACAAGAGTATAGGGTATAGGATAGGGATGATTGAAGAAATTGCTGATGGAAAAGACGAATATGAATATGGCATAAAATTCATTATTTATTTATAACTAATCGATTTTCTCTTCAAATGCCTAACATTTCTAAATACAATTTCACCTTAATAAATATGCAAAATACCATGTAGATAGTAGGTACAGGTACCTATTCTGTAGTACATAGAGCAGAGCTTAGGATAGGATAAATAAAATAAACGTGTAGAAATTGACTATTGACATAATGTGTCTCTTGATTTGATTAAGATAGTTATGCATGTATCAGTAGCACTTCGTACGAGTTGACTAATTAAGTACTTATGTGTACATATAATTTACGTCTATACTGTAGTAAGGTACATATTTGAAATTGTATATTTTAGGTAACCTTTTTATAAAAGACTGACTATAAACTTTAAAATTTATTTTAAAGTTTAGAGATTGTATTGTATTTAAGGTTTAAAATGTCCATGCCTGGGATTGAGTCCAAATTTACAATTATATACTAGGATTATTAATTTAATTCAAAGCCGATTTTAATTCAAGGCTTTTTAAACATTTTATTTGTTTAATGAGCTGCTGAATTTGAATAATTACTTATTATTACGAAGCATGAAATGATATCTTATGGTTAGACGTAATCTAAATTAGGTATACATATTTTTTATAGCTAGCTCGTGACGTGACTGGTTTTACTTAGGTACCTAATATGTATAAAGATATAAGGGTATTGTGCATACAAATTTATCTATTAATTATTTATAGGAAATAAATTATAGGGAATGTATCATTTTATTATTCATGTAATTTGAAAGTGCATGATGTTGATAAAAGAAAAAAAATTTAATTGGAAATTTTAATTAGAAACAATAAATTATTTTCTCAAACGAAAACTTTTCTACTCGTAGACTATGCTTAGATTTAGAACTCGTTTATAAACTTACAAAATGATAATCTGTTTATATATTTATATACCAAATCATCTCTTCATTCATTGCCTCTTTTTATATTAGTTTTTTTCAAATATCTAATAGGGTAATAGTGTATAATAACGATAAAGTTACTTTACATACCTAATATATAATATAGGTAGGTAACTCATGAACGAATGTTCTTATGCAGGAAAGTCGATAAAGACAATAATAATAAAGGTAATCTACAATTTGACTGAATTTCAAGAAAGACTGACAAAACAGTCTTTCTAATCTAATATAGATGTTTTTTATTTTTTTTTATTTTTTAATATAGTTATTTATAGGAAATACCTAGTAAAATCGACTGTGAATTCAACGATACCTAACATGACGTTTAATTTTTTCTAGTTAGCTTCAAGCAGTCTTTTAAAGAGCATACTGTCTATCAGTCTTTACACATGGAGAAAGTCTAAAAGAGAAAGTCAATTTGCGCTTCCCTTTAAGTAATAATTCCTCAATTTTACAGAGCAGAGTCATTTATAAAATTGATTGATACCTATATTATATGATTCGATATGTAAAATGCTTTTCAGTAAAATAAAATAAAATTCCATGTAGGTAGTAAGTAGGTAATAGGTCGGTATTCTTATTACTTTTTGGTACTAATATATGTACACTGTACGCAGAATATATTTCAATCAATTTTTTGTCAATTGCTGATACAAACAATTAATCTTAAGCTTTTTATAGTAAATATTAACAAAGATTTTCTTTTCATATAAGCATAATTTGTATATATTCTAAGATTTCATAAAAGTAGAGTATTTTTAATTTCGAAATGGATAATAACTAGGTAGTTAGTTAATATTTTTTTTTCGTTTTTATGATTTAGATTTTTAATTAGTAGTAGGACTATTGACTAAAATATATTGACTATTTTTTTTCTCCTTCCTCTATTTTTTATACAACACAAACAATTTTATACACAACAATTAATTTTGTAATTTGGATTATCGTGTGCATGTTAATATTACATTGTTGTTGTGATAAAGTTATACGCTAAAACATTGCTTTTTTATGTTAGTTACGATATTAAAATTTCATACTGCTAAGTTTTTTGAGTTCGACAACGAGAATATTGTTAATTTGTTAATCAAGGATATCATTTTTAAATCGAGGATTAATTTAGGAAGTCTCTTACTATCAAACTCATATTATTTAATTGAAAATGAAAAGAGACATTTCAATTATGGTAAGTAATACATCTATCCTCTAATCTCTTAGTCAGATTCCGGGTTTCCTTTCCACGGGTCAGCATAATTTTCAATCTATATTGGAAATAATCAATTAAATTTATATAGGTAGATATAATGGATTATTTTAAGCCCTAATTAATAAGACAAGGAGTAACTTACTGTTAATAATTTGTAGGTCTTCAAAACCACTGGGATTTTTCCTTCAGAATCGTCTGAATCTTCATCAGATTGATCAGCTCCTTTAAATTCCAAATCTATTACTTCAACACGCGTCACGTCCAAAAATTTCGGATTTAGTTCATTAAATTTTCGCACAAGATCGATTTGTGTTCCTAAAAATGTAAAAATTAAATTTTTACAAATATTCAAATTATTTTAGCAAATTATATAGCACTTTTTTTTTTTACTAATGGTACCCTATCCTTAATTATTAGCCTATTATTTTATTAACTTTTTATCATTATAATAATCTTACCTTCATATACTTGCTGACTTTTCTTTTCTGGCCTTTCTCCATCAACTCGTATTCGATCATCATAAAAATATTTTTCTATTTTACTAGAAAAGATATAGAACCATTAATTATCATCTTTAATAGGTATATAATATCTATGTATAGCATTTGACAATTGTTATTTACTTTTTAGATGTCTTCAAAGCAGCTAGAAATATACACAAATATAGTAAAAAATTAAAATTTGAGAATATTATACTGATTTTCTGTGATAAGTTTTTAATATTAATTAATCAAAATACCTTTCATGATCGTGTCCATTCTTGTGCTCTGAACATTAGTTTTGACTATCTTTTCACCTTTTCCCAGTACATCTTCAATAAAGGCTTGCTAAAGTGGAAAATTAAAAATATCATTAAAAATCTAGTTCAATCAAAATCAAAAATCAATGTTCAATGTCACGCCTAAAAAAAGACACCTACATTGCATCACTGTCATACACATTTCATTACTTGTACTTACTATTTACATGCCTATATAGTTAGTTTTGTTTTTCATGTTTGATGTTTGATTGACATTGACAATTGTCAATTGCGCAAGCAATGTAATAACAATTCAATATTCCAAAACTTTTGGAAGATATGTTTTAAAATTAAGATTTTATAGTTAGTTCAATTCAAAAGTTATAACTTGTATAATAGAAATTGAAGGCTATTTTAGTTAGCAAGTTACTGAATAACCAAATAATTCAAGTAAAAAAGAATAGATAGTTAAATTAGCATACTTACATTACTATATAACGAGGGTGTGGATATTGTAAAATTGCATTTATGTTGTAAAAAGATTGCAGATTTAATTGTTGTTGACAATTCAAGAAAGTCACTTCGTTTGATCAAGTGAGGAAGGCATTTTGTGAGGAATTGCGATGAATTGATCTTGGTTAACATTTTGCTTGCATTAAAGTAGTTTCTTTTAAATTACGATTTAGGTATAATAAATGGATTAACGAGCCCTAGTATAATTATAACTATTTTTTATACTAACACTAATAATAAAAATGAACTCTATACTCAATAATATATTCACTATTGAAAAATAACTTAGCTAAACTTGTTTGTAACTTGACTTGGTTTTTAAGAAAATATAGAAATAGAAATTGAAAAACAAAAACTAAAAATATCTTTCAAAGAGTCGAGTCGTGCGCAATTTGTTACATAACACACACACAAGAGATACTACTCATACTATACTGATACTTTACATAAACATAGAAATAGAAATAGAGCCTATAGGTAGTACCTACATATAATTAGGTAGATAGCTTTGCATTGTTTGTAATTTAGTAGCTTAGCTGTGATTATGATGCTAATTGAAAACTGTTTATACAAATAAAAAATTAAATAATCAAATCATGAAAAGAAAAGAAATTAAATTTAAATGGCTAATAAATGTTTGGTAAAGTTATATCTATATCTAAATTCTAATTCTAAATATAATTGATCTCCTGTTTGTGATGACTAAATTTACTCATCGACAATCAGCTCAGTATAATATTCAGTATTACCTTTACCTTTAATTGTTTAAAATTATTTTAGAATTAGAAAAATACATTACTAGTATAAAAAGTATAAAAATTAAAAAGGTACCAAGCTTAAACCTAAGTAGATATTCTATCGTTTCATTTCATCATTGGTAATTGATTAATGTTTTCTCATTTTTTCTTATAGAAGGTATTCTAATTCTAATCACTAATCTAAATACGCAGGTAGGTAGGTATGTAGTGTAGGTGTAGAATCGGAGTCAAAATTTTATTCTGAAAGAAATATTTTATTCCATTTCATCTTGTGATAAATAATTAATCGTAACATAACATTTTTAGAAATTTGAATAGAAGAGTTTTCCTATAATTTAAATAGTAGATAAATGCTATTTTACATAATTTAGACCATTTAAACTAGGTACTATAACTGCTACAGAACAAAGTTTTGTTTGACTTTTTTTATATGCATGAGCAAGGCTCGAAGATCAAAATTCTATACAAATTATTTTTACACTTTTTACTAACTTGATAATGTATATAATGCGCTGATTACTTACTTTTTAATGTTCAACATCACTAACATCATATTTATCTTTTTTCATACCAGTTCCAACTGGACCATGCCTTCTTTCCCAAAGTAAACGATGTTTTTGTTTCATAAAAACTTTCTTTGCATTACACCAATTGCCCATGTCACCATCTTTATTAAAATAGAAGGGTATTATTGTATTATATTAAGCGTTTATCTACATAAATGTTAAATACGAAATTATTTTACGGTATTTATCTTTAATAAATTACATTTGGTAAACCAGGCAGCTGCACCTTCATCATAAGCTTCTTTCAATTTTAAACAATGTGGTATATGATCTATAGAGGTAAAAAGAAATATATAATGTATCTTTAATAAAAAGTAATCCTTAAATTGTTAAAATGATATTCATATAATATATTACCTGGATGTTCTCTCTTTACACAATCTTCCTTTCTTTTCCTAAGGATTCCCAGTATTTCAGAATCGACCATCTTGTCTCGAATATATTGCTCCTCAGCTTCATAATTGCAAATTGGGTCATCAATGTAACACTAATTACAATTTAGAAATAAGAATAAAATAATTAAAAATATTTGATTCAGCCAAAATTAAAATTAAAAATCTATCTAAATTAAAATGGAATAGTTTCTTGATTAAAAGATCTGAAAAACTCCGACCATGGCTTCATTTGTACATTGTACGACATGTTTTTTACAGTTTACTTGTAAATTGTACATCAATTAAGATCATGGTTGGGATTTTCAGAGCTGACTTTTAATATTATGGAATACTACACTTACTTGATCGACAGTTGGAACTCTGCGAAATTTCCGATGATACCATACAGAGTATTTTTGATTGGGTAGAACAATCGTTTCTACAATGTTAATAGAATCCAAATTACAATCAAAATAATTAACTATTTAAGTAGTAAATTAGTCAAAATTAGAATTACTTACCTCTAAACCATGTCACAGGTCGATCAAAAAAATTATACACAGTATCATATGACTGCAAGTATTTATTGGGCTGCTTATATTGCTTTACATCACCAGTAGCTTCAGCTGAATCGTCAGAAGTCATACTTCATCGGTTAATTGACTTAAAATTAGTCTTTAAATTTTGACCTTTTTAAAATCTCAATTTCTCTTAAAAAATAAAATCAAAATATTATAAAGATTTCCTTTTTCTGCTAATAATAAAAAAAAACCAATTCCAATTTCCCAAAAATGTAGCCTCACTAAAAACAGAAATTCAATAAAAAGAAATAGAATAGGGTTTGAATAAAGACGTTTAAAAATATAGCGTCCCTTTTCTATTGATTTAATGGATCTATTCAGCTATGAAAAAACGAATTTTGACCTCAATTACTAGTGTAGGTAGAGAATGTAAACCTCAAGTTTAGGCCTAATTCGAGTTTGTCACAAACTGAATTAAATGATAATGATAGAACCTTTGACTATGACTATAATATGTTGATTTTTAGGAATTATTTATTTAGGTAAATACCTAATAGGATTTTATTTCATTTTTAATTATTATATTTTTATGGTTAAAATATAAATTATTACCATTTTAGACTTCATTATGCATTGAACAACTTATTAGAATAACATTTTGCTAAAAAATTATAATAATTTGTGTCAACTTTAAATACTCTAAACTAACAACAATAAATAAAATATATTACATTATTCATAATTATATTTTTTATGTGAAGGTTTATTTTAAAATAATTACAATTACTTTAAGACTTAAGTACTATAAATTGGAATATATATTAATAGTGTATAGTGTAGGGTATATATTATTTATAAATATTATTTAGGTAATTAATAAAAATGCGGATTGTTGCGATTATTTTATATGTATTGATTTTTCGTTAAGTAATAATTACACTTGTAAGTAGATTATATAAAAGTACTGGTACATAGTTCATAGTAGTATCGGTATCGTAGTAGTGTAGTAGTAGTTTAGTAGTAGAAAACTCTTTAAGCACCCATTTAAATATAATAATTATTGTATTATAGTTTTTATATATAATTTTTTTGATTATTATGATTATACAGGAGGACTTAAAAAATTGACTTAACAAATCTATCGTCTACGAGTTATATAATTATCCTTACGCTATTTTTCTCTACAAAAATAACAATTTACAAAAACAAATCTCATCTTTTAAATCTAAACCTGATTTTTCGCATTAAATTATATTAGATTATTATAATTATTGAGCGACATTATTTTTTGCATTTGATGTGGTGTTGTGTTAAGTAGTGTCACAGTAAATATTGTTTTATAACCTAAACTATTTTATTGTTTTTTTTTTATTACATTTTCAAAATTTTACCAAAGGCGATGATGTAGTATTTGATGATAACTTTTCAAGGGATCGTGTTCATTTAGTTCATTAGAATACTCGTATTCAATTTGGGCTCCTTTTTCCCTAATAAATCACAGGACTACATGAAACAAATAATACAATTGTAAAAAAATCACAGCTCGATTAATGTGGTTAATAAGAGTTTAGGGCTCGGGATAGATCGAAAAAAACATTGATAAGTAAAAAGCTTAACTAAAACCTATGTATTAATCCTTAACCAAAGACTACCATAAATTCCAACAATGATTTACATAATTAAAATTATTAAACAAGATGATGAGATACATTTTTTACTCAGGTAAATTGTTAATAAGCTTGCTTATTAGTTTTACATTTTACATAAAGGTATGTATGTACGAGCTAGAAAATTAAAAAAATATATAACTCTTCGATTCAACTCAACGAACTCGTGTTAAAAACACTGATGAGATACAAAGATTTCAAAAATATACTAACGATAAATACTAAAATCTAATGTAGGTACATAATTCGAGAACATAAAGTGATTTGTTACATTCGTTTACATAAATTAAAATTGATCTACAATCCTAAAATTGTTAAAATTCTATAAAAATAAACAACAAAAGAAATTCACCTAGACTGTTATATTATATAATGGATCTTTGGTATTGGTATGATACTTTTACAATTAATTACACTAGATCAATGGTAAAAAGTACGATTATTTTTTTAAAATCAAAGAAATAAACCAACACTTAATTTTCATACTCGACAATCAAAAAATTACTAGTTATTTTGTGGGTTAATTAAAAGAGTGTGGAGTTTATGCACTAGTAAAATGCTACTTATTTCATACTTGTATAATAGATAATTTAAATTATTAGTTAATTAATTTTTTTATAAGTATTAACTTAAGTAGGTAGTGATAGTGGTTAAATTACCCTATTTGGTACCTATTTAAAATTTTAACATTTTACAAAGAATAAAATGTTTATAATATTATATTATTGTAATTATAGGTATAATTATAGGTAATTATTATATTCAAGACGTTAATTAGTTTTAAATTTTTTTAGAGAAATGTATTAGGTATGTTAATCGGCGCAGACCTGCAGAGTAACAATATATTTTGAATCAAAGTTACATGTTCGTGGCATAGTCATGATGATGACCATTTCCGATTCCATTTCCATTAACTCCATTTGGGATTTGATTTGACCCCATAACATTTCCCATCTGAGATGTGTGACGTTGATTAACGTAGTTGGGCATACCTTTGTCAAATAAAAAAAAAATATTGCCATTTTAGGTTTCATTATGCATTGAACAACTTATTAGAATAACATTTTGTAAAAAATTATAATAATTTATGTCAACTTTAAATAGAGAATGCTCAACTACTACGTACTTGGGCATACCTAATGGAATATAAATACCTAGATAAAGGTGCTAGTCGTTAGTACCATATTATACCATAATTTGTTGATTCAAATTCAAAGATAGGGTAAGTATGGTATTATTAGGATGTAATTTCATATTTTACTAGGCTAGATAGAAATATTTTTCATATTATGTACCTCCTGCTCCATTTCTTAAATGTAATCCTGGCTGATTATTATAATTTCCAGAATCCATAAAGGGCGTCAATGCACCTTGAATAAAATATAAAAATACAATTGGGAATCGAATTTGACATAATTCATTTTTTATGTAGATATTTTCTATTCTATTCTATAGTAAATACCTTGCTTCTTCCTTTCAGGGGATTGATCAAGTCCCGACCATTGTGGTTTCTTTCCTCGATAATCTAAATTAATAAAAAGTAAAGCAATATTATAATTGAAATGTATTTGGCTTTTGTATTAAAATATGTATTTTAAATGCTGCACACATGACACATACCTGCTCTATTATCGAAGAACCCATCAAAAACTGCAAAATTATTCACTTGTGGAATAAAGTTATGAAGAGTATAATGTTTCTTGAAAAACCAGCAAAGTTTATCTGAAGGCCGGTCAATCGCCAAATGTCGGATATCCACGACATTTTCTTTATTCATTACATACTCAAAGAGATATTTTCCGAGGCTTCTACGTTGTCTCGACTAATTGGGGAAATAAAAATTTATATTTTTAAAGATTTATTTCAATTAATTTTTCTCATAATACAATTTATTTTACCTCATGTACGTAAAAATCAAGTATGCAAAGTGGAGCGATCTCATGCTGAATACCTATAAATAAATTCAAAATAAACTGGCAATACTAACTAGGTAACAGCTACAGTACATGAATACTTACCAAGTCTATCATAAAGAAAGAGCTTTTTCTGTCCAACTTTCAAGTATCCAACAACTTGATTTTGTGGGAGATCCAATAAAAAGTAAACTCTTTGTTCTCCATTACTCAATTTTAGCTTCTCTGAGGTTGTGATGTTTTTTGGGAGATTTTGGGCAATAGCTAAATATAGGTAGTAAAATTGAAAATAAGATTATAATGATCAGAAAAATTAAAATAGAGATGATATTAGATTAAAGTCTAGTAAACGCCACGCACAGTACCCTACTACAAATTTGATAGTTGTATATAATGTTAACTATTGTACGAGAATACTTATTACTTATTCTATCACATACCTATAAAGCTAATATATATACTATGGTAATATACACTGTACTACTGTGTACTTTGATTTTAAACTAACCTGAGGCAGTTCCCATCTTATCCATAACATCGTCAATTAATGACCTCACTTTCCTGAAATTAAAAAAATTGAGGCTTACATTACAATATATAATATTTATATTAAAACATTATTAGGTTAGTTAGGTTAGAATACTTTAGAAAAAAATTCGAGATTCATGAAATAAAAAAATAAGCAACAATCTAAATCAACTCAAGTAAATTCTAACTGTTGGCGTTTTCCGCTTAAAACGGTTAACGACAAGACAAACTCTAACTTAAATAGCATCATCATATCTCCCAGCCCTTGCGCTCACTAAAACGCTAGTAGAATAACACGGAATATAAAGTGCAAGTTGTATTTTGATTTCCTATCTTCTCTTATTAGTTCTCTTTTCATTTTTAAGTTTAGGAGGAAAAAATACCTCAACCATGACCTGTAGCTGTTATTTTAGCTTGAGAAGAAATCCTTTTAAACCACCAAACTTGAACAAATAGGTTCTCATCTCTTACTCACTTCCTTATTTCCTCTTAAATATACCTAATCGAGATCGAGACTAACCTGCCACTTTTTATACTGAATACTGCTTATTATTGTCATGCAACGCTAAACATCTCAAGAAAAATACGCTACTATTTGGTTTTAGGACGATGACATTTGTTCAAAAATGTTAAGTATTTTTCTTGGATATTCCTTTTAAATTTAAATCGTTTTTGCAAAAAATAAGAATATACCTATAATTATTACTACCTAAATTAGGTTAGGTATATATATATACACTATTGATATTGATTATTGAAAACTACGAACTATGGACTGCGTTGCATTGCATTTGAAAGCATTTTATTAAATTGATCTTGAATACTGCTTAAATATTTTAATCTAAAAGAACTCGGTTGTATATAGAGAAATAATCTATATACCTACCTAGAACGAAAAGAATTCAATGGCATTAGTAACAAAATGGTAATTGGCAATGAGATTTCTAGTTTCATGGTTCATTTCATTTTTCATGACGCGACAATATAGAACATTCTATTTTAATTTTCTGTTCTGTTTCTGTTCTATTATATTATAATTATATAATCCTTTTCGACTTATAAAAAACTTATGCTTATGATATATGTACAGAGTACTGATCCTGAGTACGTTAGTAGTAGCAGCTTTACTCTGTAGTAGTAGCATTAGTAGATTTCGATTATTGACACCTACGCATAATAATAACAATATGAGATGCCATAATGATAGAATAAATAAAATATCAAAGCAACTTTAAAATGATTTTACAAAATCTCTAATCTCTGGTGATAAGATAAGCTTTAAATACGATCCAATATTCGGTAAATTGAGTCATTTAAAAACACTAAAAATTAAAGCTAATTTTATGCATTTGATTTTTTACATTTAGCTATTTACTTTACTAATACGAATCTAGAATTGGGTACTAATAAAATAATTAATATAAATATTGCTTACTGTGCTCCAAATTTAGCTAGTCCTGGACTATTCTCTGTTTAAAAAGAAAATAATTATTGATCATAAACATAATATATATTTATATAGTAATTTAATTAATAAATTATAAAGTTAACATCACATACCAGGAATAAGATCGCTTGTGACAAGTGATATTTCATCATTGAAAAGATCTGCAATACGAAACTGGAAATCCATTTTTTTCTTTAACTTATTCTTGAACTATTAATATCCTAAATATTAGAAATTATTAGAAAACAGTAATAAATTGCGATTTTCAATTAATTTAACTACAAGAAATAAGTCAAATGAGATCAGAATCAGTCTTTTTTAAAATCACAATCACAAACAAACAAGATAAGTGAGAATGTTGAATTGATCACACAAAAATCTTTTTTTAAATATGTACTAGGTTATATTCTCAAATTCTCAATTAATAAGAATCATAATATTAGGTAGTATTCACAATTGACACCGAGATATAATTAACTCAATGATCAGAATGATAGGAATTGTAAGGAATTGTAATTAAAAAGAGATAACTTATTTCTTGCTTATTTATTAAAGTTGAAAATAAAACAGACAAACTAACCGAATAAAAACAGGATGACTTGTCTGTGTATAACTTACAACTGCCAACTTATATGGTAAATGGAAAGTTCTACTCTATCTTGTTTGTCGTTATTATTATGCCTATTGCGATGCGATTCGAACCCAGACCAAAAAATTTAGAACTTGATGAAGTAAACGCAAAGCAGCACCAGGTAAAGATATACCAATGTATATGTATCTCAGTATCTCGGTGATTCAGCTTTCGGCTATATTCTCTGCACAAGACCAAAAATATAATAATAATTAAAGGTAAGGTAGGTAATAGTAAAGTAAAAAGCAAAATGCATAGGTATTAGGTTAGGTATATATTTGAGTTTGAGCCATTGACTTTGTTGATTGTAGTTTTGTATTTTGTATACTTTTAGGTAGGCATGGCATAATTGTACAATTTACAATTTTACTTTTTTTTTACTCAATCAACTCCACTCAAAATAAATGTACGCAATATATTATAATTATGTAACCTAATATAAGTACCCTACATATACATATACATTGCAATTGTAAATATTAAAGCCAGATCAGACTGTCATGTCAGAGTGTGTACTGTGTACCCACATGTAAACTGTTTAAGGCACATCATCACAATATATTCGTTTTCATTAGGTAATAAAAGGAGCACATATTATGATATAATTTAACAATAAAATACAGTACAAAATTAGTATTAAAAAAACTCACCAAGATTAACAGGCAGGATTAAACAGGATCAGCAAATCAGAATCAGAACAAGTTTACTAACTCTAGTTAGATTAGATGAAAGAAAATAATTCATTATATTAGTATATTTGAGAATCAAGTCAATTTTTAATGTTCGTAAGTTGCAAAGGATTTCTATTTAAGTTACCTATTTATTTAGATGATAGTGTTAGTTAGTAAAGACTTCCCGTCAAAAGCAAACCCTAAAGCTAAAGGACCTAAAAATAAAAAAAAGTTTCTGTATACACTAATTAAAGAAATTCTCTTAATTAAACGATAAATATAAGATAAATATAATCGAGCATCATCTACGATCCGACTCCGAGGTAAGGTGAAACTCGACAGTGCAGCGAGACGAAAGTCTCCTAGTAAACTGTCCCAGTCCCGTCACATAGTCCCATAACATACTTAAACTTAATTTGCCTTACCTTTTCAATCTCCTAATCTTATCTCTAGATGATGATTTTTGATCTCTGACGTTGTAGTTGGAGCTGAGTTGTTCGGGTCACTCGGGGTAGTAGTAGGAAGGAATAGGAAGTCGAAACCTGGATTTTTCTCTCTTTTTGTTTCTATTCTTTCGCCTTCAACTTTCAACTATCTGATGAAGAACTATCTGATGAAGATGAATCTGAAATTTAGACCATGTGACAATAAATAAAAGATGATTTTTGTTAACAAATAAACAAATTGTTTCTAATTATGATGATTTAAGATAAAAGGTGTTTATAATTTGAAATAAAAAGATTATTCAAAAATTTTATCTAAACAAAAAATAAAAAATATAATGTGGTCGTGGTCTTGTACTCATTTATTATATACTACATATTATAATATGAAATGAAATGACTGTTGTCAAGAAGCCCATTTGATTTAAGGATTTGATTCGAATTCGAAAAAATTATAAATAAGGTGTAAAGTACTGTAAAAAAGAAGTGTAAAGCAATTTACGCAATTTAAATAATTTCTCTATTTTTTGTAAAATCTAATCTAATCTAACTAACACGCAAGCACGCACTCACTCAATAATCTATATTATTATTTTAATTATTACATAATATTATATGGCAATTGTTATTTAGAATTTAGTTAAGATCTTTAAATTAGGAATTGATTACCTAAATTATGAAAGGTCTTTTGATTTTGAATTTTGAATACAAAATACAAATTGAATTGATACAACACAATTATACCTACCTACCTACCTACCTACAACTACAACCTGTTTCTTTTCTATTATCCAATCTAACCTCTAACCCAAACTCCAAACCCAAACCAATCTAAAAATCTAATAAATCTAATCTAACTTCTCCTGCAAAAAGCAAACTGCCTCTGCCTTCTATTCCTATTCTATCCTATTCATATTCATATTATTCATTTCATATTCCTTCCTATTCCTATTTGCTTTCTTTATTACATTTACATACAGACACTAGACACAGACAGACTAGAAAAGAATCTTTCACTTTCGTTTCGAGTTCGTTCTGCACTTTCACTTCACTTTCCATTTCTAATTTTTATCGTCGCGTTGGGGGAAAAGGGAAAGTATAGCATAATTATTAGACCTAGGATTTCTATGACCTAAAAACCTTTAAAATATGCATGCAAATATGCCCTAAAAATAGGCAAAATATGCCCTTAAATATGCACTAAAAAAGTTCAAAATCATCTATATCAAATTTAGAAAATAGGTAGTAAGTAACTATCATGGTCAAACTTTATTAAAAATATAATTTTTAACCCCATCAAGGTCAATTCTGGTTCATTTGAAAGTTAAATAGCCTATT
>JAQIXA010001432.1:0-24865 GCA_034699045.1 Nanhermannia cf. coronata Gr-Ori-00579 | reverse complement strand
AAAAGTTTCAAGTCTCTACATGGAGTACTTAATGAGATTTCTTCGACCGAAGTCCCCCAAAAAAGGCCATTTGATAATATGTGGCAGAATTTAGACTTTAGGTCCCTGTACCCGGGCCCTTAATATGTAAAATATTTGCCTATTAGTAATTATTATTTTTCTATCACGTTGCACTGAAAAGTGAACCACAAATAATTAAGACTACACCTACACTTGAGTATTATTACTGTAATTTATAAAAAAATATTTAAACTCATTTAGTTAAAATATTATTTTGAATAATTAAGATGTTTTAAAACTGACAAGTTCAATTTTCAAGAATAAGGATACTATCAGTATATATATATAGACAAGCTAAGATAGTTCAATAATGTTTTTGAAATACATTCTCTTTACTGCTTAGGTAATCAGTTTTTATTTTTGACCTAAAATTTTTATATCTATCTAGAGACTAAAAATAACCATGATAATTTCAAGCAAAGGATGTGTTCGGATTTTAGGCTTTTTCATGTTAAACCTAATATAAGGGCCAGTAAGCCCATTAAAAATCGAAGATATCCTTTTAGGTGAATTGTAATAAATTATAAAAAAATTACCAAATCTGGTCCCAACATATCCCAAAGATCACAAACTCCCCCATGGATATCATTCTTTTTGGGATTCCAAAAGAGAGAAATTTTATCTTCACTTTTGTCCTTTGGACAATCAAGAGATTGGAAATTGCCATCGGGACCGCATCGCTCGAATTTTTTGCAGTATCCTGAATTTTTTAAATTTTATAATTTCTTGAAAGTTTCAGTTTCAGTTTCAAAAGGGGGATTTGTGAATAGGAAATGCCAATACCTTGTTAACAACCTTTGTAGTGCTACTTCGACGCAAAATTTAGCCCAAAACTCGATTATGATGATGATTTTGGCAATTTCCGCTGCAAACAGCTCTAAACTGAAGCAGGAATATTTGAAAATCATCAAAAACTAACTGAAATATAACACTCTGTAAGCAATATTTTGGCGAGGATTCGAGAAACCTGAAATTCTCTTTAATTTTGAAATTCTGGGCTTTTTTTAAATAATTGAAATTCGGGTTTTGATGATCTCCGAAGTTTTTGATGACGGAGAATTAGAATTTCACCACCATTGAAA
Organism: Nanhermannia cf. coronata Gr-Ori-00579; assembly: GCA_034699045.1. NCBI lineage: Eukaryota > Metazoa > Arthropoda > Arachnida > Sarcoptiformes > Nanhermanniidae > Nanhermannia > Nanhermannia cf. coronata Gr-Ori-00579. The sequence goes on along the minus strand of JAQIXA010001432.1, from coordinate 23,723 downwards.
ACTCCGAGAATCAACAAAACCCGAATTTCAATTATTTAAAAAAAACCGGAATTTCACAATAAAAGTGAATTTCAGGTTTCCCGAATCCTCGCCAAAAAAAATTGTCAGAATAGGTAAAAATTCTTTTATTTCAGTAAGAATTTTTGATGATTTTCGAATATTCCCACTTCAGTTTGGAGCTGTTTGAAGCGGAATTTGGCAAAATTATTATCATAATCGAGTTTTGGACTAAATTTTGCGTCGATATAGCACTGCAAAAGTTGTGAACAAAACAAGGTATTGACATTTCCTATGCTCAAATCCAGGCCTGACTCCCTTTTTACAATTTTCAAAATTATGAAGTTACCTGATCGAGAACAATTTTTGATGTCACATTTCCCTTTGGGTTCTTCAGGAACGGGATCCTCGTCTAATCCTAACGTTCTTTTATACCTTCTGGCAGCTAAATTTCAAATTATTACATTGTATTAAACTCGATTAAAATTACACTCAAATTCCTCTATAATATCTTATTCGACGACATTTTTATATGATTCCATGTTAAATGATATATTTTAAATGATATTTAAAAGGTCGATTATGACACTCAAGTACCGATATATATAGAAATTAAAGTATATTCTAAAAGATAAAAAACTGATTTACCTGATGTGATCTCAATTAAGGTAAATGTTCCAAATAAAACAATAAAAAGGACCAAAATATTCCTACTAAAACCCATGTTTTTCAATAGGAATGTCAATGGCGATATTTTCGTGAAAGTAGGTATTTTTTTTTCTCAATATTTTGAGAAAGTTTTGCGGATTATAACCTTCAGAAATGGAAGGAATTATTTGGAGACAATAGAAATTCTCGAGAGTATATATTTAATTTTAAAATAAAACCCTAAAAAGTTTCATTGTTTGGTAATTAAATATTTTGTAAATATTTTTGATATAATTAACTAAATAAAATCAAAATATCAAAAGGATTTGTATATCAACAATCGGCATGAAAAATTGATCAAAATGCATCATTTATAAGGAGATTATGATAGTCTGGAAACTTTTCCAAACAATTATTTGATCTACCCAAACTACTAAGGATAGTAATAAATTTTAAAAGGATTTGAGTTTAATTTCTTCCCTATTTTGGTGGAAGTTGCCCCAAAGTGTCTACATATCCCTGTATGAAATTAACTCAAAATATTTTTAAATCCTAATCAAACCTAATCAAAATAAAACTAAACTTTAAAAAAATTCATAATTTAGAGATAAAACCCAAAAATATAGGGGTATATTCAAACAAAATATGAAAGATTAAATCCAAGTCTCCTAAATGGTACTTACCTAGGTTAATTTGTATATAATTTCTATGGGGAAAGGTCGTTATTTATAATGCAATATTTTAGCTTAATATAAATAAATATAGCTTAACCCGATTTATCTTTAGTAATTAAGAAATAATTGGTGATTTTGTGATTACGACATCTAAAACTATAATGCCCAAAATCAATATTTTGAAAATAATATTTATTTTGCATCCTCATTAGAGGTATCCTTAATTTTAAACTAAAAAAATTATATAAATGCAATAAATTATACAAGTATATCTCCTGTCTGTATACAGATAAATACAGGATTTATTTATTTTTTAGGTCCTGGACAGGTTTTATCATTTTTATAAGTATCTTGTAAAGTCTTGTCCAAAGTATCCCATTGATCACAATCGCCACCAGTGTCCTGAAATATTAAAAAAAAATTAGAAATTTCTATTAGTTATTATTATTTATTATTCTTTTAAAATTACATACCTCATTTAATTTAGGGTTCCACCACAAGTTGGATGTACCTTTTTTAGGACATTGTATTATTTCATAAATTCCATCATCTCCGCAAAGTTGATAGGCTTTACAATTGTATCTATAAATTTTCGAAAATTATGAATTTCCTACATTTTTCTAAAGAAATATTTGAAAAAAAATAAATAACCCTTTTTTAGAACAATCCAATTTATCACATGGGATTTTTGGTGGTGGTGTTGTGGTCGTTTCTGGTGGGACTTCTTCTTCCTCAAATCCTAAAGTTCTTTTGGCTGGTTTATAATATGCTAAAATAAAGTACAGAGTATTTAGATAAGTGTTTATACAAAGTATTTGTAGTATAGGTAGTATACTTATAATAATTAATGAAGTGAAAAAATTTAGAAATTTTTGGAAAAATTTAGTTAATTACCTTTCCAATTAGTTCCTATTATTAACTCAGGCAATATCAGTGTAGTACAAAACAAAAATATCAAAATTGAATTCATGCTGGTTTCTCATAAGATATTTTGAATTTTATTTCAAAAAATGTGAAAGTTTTTTTTGTATATATAATATACATACCTACCTATATAATAAATATCAATATAATATATATCTTTCTCAACTAATATACTTGGTATTTATATATAGTTTAGTAAAAGTAATTTAATAAATTAATATCTTTAAACCTAAATGTATAAATATTTATTAATAATTAAAAACAATATCAATTTATTAATGAAGGAAGGAAGGTATTTTAATTTTAACTGGGTGAGAAACGAACGTGAGCCATTTATAAATTTTAAAATACAGAGTTTCTAATATAGCAAAACAATCTGCATTCTGTCCAGGAATGCATATATGAGGAAATTTCTTACTGGATGGTTTTTTTTGGCATAAATTGATTTTTCGCATAAAATATTTTTTGGCTTAAAAATAAGAAATTGAGATTAATGCGGTTCCATAGTTAGTAGTAAGTTAACTACCCTCATTCCAAATACCGGTTCTGTTTTACCCGGGAGTTGACATTTAACCTTGAAAATCTGTTTTTTCGAGAAAATAACCGAATTTGAGATTTAATTGTTTATGGGGGTTTTCATTTATGGAGATTCCGAATATTTGACCTAAAGGTCAATTATACTAAAAACAATTAAACAATTAAATCTCAAATTCGGTTTTTTTCTCGAAAAAACCGATTTTCGGGGTTAAATGTCAACTCCCAGGTAAAACAGAACCGGTATTTGGAATCAGCGTAGTTAACTTACTATAAAACTGCAATAATCTCAATTTCTTATTTTTATGCCAAAAAATATTTTATGCGAAAAATCAATTTATGCCAAAAAAACCAACCTGTAAGAAATATCCTCCTCTCATACATATATATGCATCCCTGAGGAGTAGATCATTTCATAACATTTTTCCCAAATTTTTATCTCAATGAACATGGTCAAACATTGCCGAAATTTTGAGATTTTTTCGTTAGTACACGCCCCCAATTTTTCGTTAGTTTTGAAGAAAATGGTTTTGCAACATTGAAATCAGCATAAAATATTAGGGTATGAGTGTTTTAGGATTTTTCTACATGTACATGCATTCGCTCTCGCTGATTCCGGATCTGAAAAAAAATTTTGGCGAAAAATTCTTTCAGATCCGTAATCAGCGAGGTCGAATTAGTCTTAGAAAATTAGTATGGCTTGATATCGCTCTTAAGCTATATGAAAGTGTAGCCTTTATAAGTACCCTATAGCATAGCAAAATACTGATAAGGGTATTTCTATTTTTTTAGAAAGAATACTGTCAGACCTGGCCAATCATTTGCACAGACAATCAAGGCAATTTGAATGAGATACATTACAATAATCGAACGATGGGAACCATAATTATACCGAACCATATCGTTTTACCATTTTATCATGCATATAGGGTTAGTATTTTAGTATTAGAAATTTATCATAGATATGTATGTACAGTATAATTTCAGAATTTTTTTTCAAGATATTTACAATGAAGATGCGAGAGAAATCATCAGAATTAAGATTTCAACTGATGCCTGGCGATGTAGTCGCTTTCAATAATCGAAGAATTTTGCATGGAAGAGAACAATTTGATGCAACCAAAGTTAAAAGGTAAGTAGTACTTATTGTTAGTAGTATATAAATAAAGAGTTAAAAGTAAAATCAAGTACTAAATAATTATTTGAGTTGTATCTTTTTTAAAGATATTTACAAGGATGCTACATAGATTTAGACGAATACCTTTCAAAATACGATGAACTGTTGAAAAAAATACATCCTCCTAAAATCAAATGAATCGAATCCTGAAAAAGAGGATAGGTCAGAATTTTTTCAAGTAGATATCTCAATCTTTGAGAAAAAAAAAACTCGCATTATGATTTTTTCAAAACTCTTATTACAAAATTAGGTACCTATATCCTTTTCGATTCAAAATATCAGTAAGATACCTTTATGCATTTTACCCAAATATTGTTTTAGATTTTAGAATAAAGAGCCTTGAAAATGAAAATTTCTGCTGGTACCTATCTGTAAACTGACCTTATTTATATTTCCAAATAAGTACCAGCGGTGATTATAATACTTTAGACTTTAGGGGTAGAGATTTAAAGCACTTGAAAAATGAACTTGTTCAGGTTTTTTTTAAACTTCTATAATAATGTGCTAACAAGAATTAATTATCTTAATAATTTATGTAAATATTGATACTTATAGGTACCTTCCGTACCTTATCGTCTTAAATAAAATATTTAAAACTTATAAAATGTGTTTTCCTAGAACTTTATAAAACGTTTATCAGCATTTTTTAATTATATATATTTAAATCAATATAATTTAGTATGAAAATACATATTTACAAAAGTCAAAAGAATAACAAGAATAAGAATTGTAATATTTTTTGATTAGATATAATAAAATTTGAGCAGAATTTTTTGTATCATGTCAATTTCTTTTTTTTTCAACTAATTTTACTAAATATATTGCACTGGAACATCATTGTTAGTTTAATATAAAATATATAAGTTACAGGTAATCATAATATTAACGTAAATACGTTTTACATAATAAAATTTAAAATAAATTTTTTTAACAAATATACCTAATAATATGAATATAACTGGAATGACTTAACTTTGTATTTGGTAGGAAATATTTGTTTAAAAATAGTTAACACAATTAATTTGCATAATAATTTGTTCCGAAATTAAAATAATAACAAGTAACAGCAGTAGTAGTAGTACAAAGTACAATACTAATCCAACTTATAAAAAAGTCTAATCAACTCCTCTAAAAATATGGTAATTAGTAGTAGGTAGACAATTTACAAAGATATAAAAAAGCTTAGCTATAGATGGTAAGCAAAATTTTTAAAAGCCTTAAAATGTTTAAGTAATATTTATACTTTGATTTGAATGTAATTAATACATGAGTGGCATTTCTTAAAATTAAATTACTTTTTAAAAGTGATGATTGTCTTTGAAACTTTGTGAAGTTTTATAGTGCCTACTCACTATCTAATACTTACTAAAAAATAATACTTAACTAAGCCCTTGTGTATGGCACACATTACAAACTACCTGATTTGGCTTATTAAACTAGATTTTTTTGAATTGTAGGTACCTATTTGGCGTCTCATCTGATACATACGATCCAGGAATTATTTGTTCATTAATTTGAAACTAATATGGTAAAGATAATCTAAAGCTTGAAATGTCCAAACTGTATATAAGGAAGTAGATTGAATTAAACTTGACGTAGAGGTGGTTTTTTAGGAGGAACTGGTGGTGTAGATGGTCTTTGCTTATCGCTACCACTATGCTATAAATATTTAGTAGAAAGAGTTTATTAGTAAACTTTTTCTAAATTAAATTGCTCATATTAAAAAAAATAATGAAAATGTATGATTCATATTCATGTACATTTATATTCAGATAAATATAAATTGAAAATGGCATACCCTGTCCTTATTTTTGGGAGGTAATGCAGGTGGAATTATATCTTCCTCAAATAATCCAGAGTCAGGTGAATGACCGAAAATGGATCCTTGACTGGAATTGTCTCCCCCACTAAGCCTATCGTAAAGATTGGGGACTGGAATCTGTTGAAGCCCAATATCAGGTTGAATATTCCAACAATTATTTTGACTACTCTTTCTTGTGATTTCCGCTTGAGATCGTAAAGGGCGTTGTGGAGTCAACTGTTAATATCAATCATAATAATCCTTATTAATAAAATACATTAATAATATTGTGGGGCACATATTTTTTGAAGGCTAGTCATTTACATATTCCTGTAAATCTTACCGATTGAGTTAATGGAATAAAATTCTCAGAAGTTTGAGAAGATGAATTGTTAAGAATATTTGGTCCTTCATTCGATTCTACAGAAAGCGTAGGAGTGGCATCAAATGAAGAAAGTTTTCCCATTTTATTATTCGTGACGAAACCAAACGAAGAATTTGAACCATTTCTTGGCAATGTAACGGAATTACTCGAAAAAAAATTAGAATTTCCAGTGTAATTTGGTTGATCATTGTCATTGTTTCCAGTAAAATTTGTTGATCTACGGAATAAACCTTGCTGAGTTTTTGATGTTGATTTTCCAAAATTTCCCCTAATATTAAATGAATTTAAAATCATTAATAATTAATAATACTCTTAAATGTCTACTTTCTTAATTTTAAATTCAAGTACTTTGATTGTGAATAGATGCTGATAGTTGATGTTGAAAATGATCCCATACCCCTAGCCACTGTTGATCCAATTCTATTTGTTACTCCTGCTAATGTACTTCCATTACTTTTAAATTAGAAATAGTAAATCTCTTAATAAAAAGTTTAAAAACATAAAATCATGAATTAATTACTCAGAAAGTCTTCCAGTTTGACTTGCTCCATTTTGTGCATAACCTCCTGTAACGCCTTTTTTTGCTAAGGCTGCTTGAGATTTTTTAAAGGCTTTTTGTATGGTTGCTTCTAAAAATTCATCTTTCAAATCCTATTAAATGTGACAAAATAATATTAAAAACAGTAAAATTTAAAATATTTCTCTAACCATTCGATTAACATTGTATGCCTCTTCAAGATGTTTGACAAAATTTACATAAGATTCCTCTAAGCTAGTTTGCATTCCGGCTAACTCAGCCCCACATTTTTCCTTATGTATCTATATTATGTAATAAAATAAAAAATTTGTAAGCTGTTAGTTTCCTATTTAGCTACTACTGATATTTATTAACAATTAAGACTATAATATAAAATATATGAACATACATTAAGACCAATTGCAATTATCGGTGCTTGTGCAACTATTAACTTCTTTAGATTTTCTATAAGTTCAATATCATCGGGATTACTCTTAAAGTATTGATTTGTAAGAAAAGCCTGTTTCAACAATTTATTAAAGAGTTAAATTAAATTGTATATATATATTATATATATTTTTTTTTTTTTTTTTACTTTTTCAAACTTTGAGGCACCGCCGTTAACATCTATTATAAATAATCCAATCGTTAGTAGATAGACCAAAATATTCAAATATTCGTATACCTGCTTCAAGAGTCCCTTTTAACTGCATTGAAAGCATTCCCAATGGTTCATTTGGATTAACTCGATGAAGAACGGCTAATTCACGAAGGGACATGTTAGATTTCTCCATAACTTCGATAGCATTTTCAATGGGTCTAACATGAACAACTGATTCTTTTATTACTACAAACCAACTCAGTATACCAGGGAATGAATGAGAAGTTAAAAGGTAATATCTTTCAAGCCATAACGATGCACACTCATTATTTAGATCACGAGGTTCACGAAATTGTGGTCGAGAATATGTGAAACTAAAAATGAAAAATGTATTAATTTGGTAGTTGAGTAGATAACGTATCGTATTTGCTTACTTTTCAATCTCGTTATATCTATAATATTTTCTAACACTCTCTTCTACAAATGAAATGAAAAAATTAGAGATTTATCATTGAACACCTTTTATTTAAGAATACTAATCACCTGCTAATAAAATTCTACTCATTCTTTCAGAAATACTCATCTGAGGTAAAACGGCATTCATTTGTAAATATTGCTTAAATGAATTTCGCTTTTTTTCAGATGGAGGACTTAATTTGGTTAACTGAGCAGCATTAGGGAATCTTTCCAACATTCTATCAGAAAAATCAGACAATTTTTCAAATGGCTTTCCTCTGTATATAAATACCTTCAAAATAAGTTTAAAAAATTTGTTTAAAAAAATAATGCACTGCAAGTAGGTAAAATTATTTTTAAGTCATTACTTTATTTTGAAGGAATGCTGGAAAACCTAAAAAAAACAGCAATTTATAATATAATTGCTCTTTTGATTATTAAAAGTAAAGTATCCTTAATAATTAAATGATAGTTTATTTTACCTCGTCCATAAAAACCGACACGAAAATATTCAGGCTCCCATCTTATTTCCTTAGGTCTAATTATATCTTGATACAAATCAGCCATACGTCTATGCAACTTTGGTAATTCGTCATAACTAAAGGTTTCTTCAGTATATATTGATCTCAGTTCTTCACACACTGTCAAAGCACATTCCCACATTTTGGCTTTCACAAAATAATCAACAATATCGAAATAAAGCGCTTCTTTAAGATCCATTTGCGTTGAAAGATTCGAATGACGATTTGATTTCAAATGACGAGGAATTTCATCTAAAGTCCATTCTAATTGTTTACTATGAAGTTGTAGAGTAAATGCAGCTTCGGTATAATTATTCTTTTCAGTATGCAAATCATGAAGCTTGTACAAATACCGGAGATATAATTCTTTTTTATTAATTTCTTTGCTAAATTCCTAAATAAGTAAGTATTTGTACTTTGTTCTATTTTATCTGTAAAATATATTTTTTTAATTTATGGAAAAACTTACTAAAAGGTTAACTATACAACTCATTTGATTTGAATTATCATCATCATATAATACTTCTCGATACTCTAACAAGAGATCTAAAAGTCTTGATATAGTGTTAACCATTATAATCCCTAAATTTGAAATAATAAATTGTTAATTTAATATTTATTACGATAATTTATTATTTAAATAATTAACCTGGAATTTGAAGACCACTGTTATCATGTTCACACATTTCATACATTCTTTCATAAAATATGTCCCGAAATTCTCGATCGCTAAATAAATATACATATACATAAATAAATTTAGTAAGCATAGAAAAAATATGTATAATCTCACCCTTTTCCTCCTTCAATTAATTCTATCAATCTTTTGATCAATTCATCTTCGACCTAAAATATTTTATAATATTACAAGTCAAATATTTGGGTTTTTGATATTCTAATAAGATAGATAAACTCATTTGGATATCACTTTTATAAATTGATAGGTAGGTAAAAGTAGTAGGTACTGTGTATATCCATATTATCCATAATCCATTATGAAAATTAAAAATTAAAAGCTATTTAATATGGTAATTCAGTTACCTGTTTGAATGATTTGTTATGTTCATGTTCACAGTGCATCATGTCAAAGAAAATAGATATAGTAGATCTTCTAATTTGTGGCTCAGATACTGATAACAAAAAAGAAACACAATAAAAAATATCTTAAAAAGCAAAATTTGACTAATGCCTACTAATTCTTAAGCAATATAAATAGAATTACCTACCTAAGGCCAAATCAAGAAAAGTTCCAACTATTCATAAAATAAACAAAAACAAATTCATTAGGTAGGTTAATATTAATATTAAACAGCAAAATATAAAAAATATACACATAATATAATCATTTATTTTCAATATTTTGCTTACCCATACTAGGTACAAATCTTATTCTTTTTGATTCACCCTATAAAGTAGTATAATGTATGGTATGGTATGTTTTATTTTATTTATTGATAAACAAATTTAAAAAAGTTAAAAATAAAAACTTACTAAGCTAAACCACATAACTCTGATTAGCTCAGCAGCTCTTGTCCTCATATCACCGTATCTTGAAATTACCGTAAAACTTTTATAGGGGGTAAATTGTTCAATCTAGAAAATTCAGAATTCTTATTAGGAAAATAAGAAAAATAAAAAACCATAAATATTTCTGAAACATTTATAACTAACTTGTAGAGAATCTTGAACAGCAAATGATACAGCACTGATAAAAAAATTACTCCAAGGCTGCTCAACAAACGGATTCGCAAATTCTCCTTTAATAGTTTTAGCAAAATGTTCTAATCCCGAAAGTAAAATGCTGCATAAATTCAAAAATACAAGTTTAAATTTAAATCCATTTCATAATATAAAATATAACATTAAAATACTAAAATTTATTTTTACCTATTCTGCAGTAGCTACAATTTAAAAAATGTTTTATTAAATATTTAAAAAAATTGATTTGAATTTATAAATCTTAAAGGAGAATTAAGTATATAAGTATATAAGTAAATAATATAAATGTGCTTACAATCATTTCGGTCCAATCGCTTGGAAAATATGGTTTGGAAAAGAAATTTTTCATTACAACCAGAATATTACTTAAGAATCTTTGGAGTTCAAACTTTTCAGGATCCTTTTGCTTTAGGTCATTTATTAATGTTACATAATGGTCATTGGTCATTTGTCGAAATATAGACAATAAAATGGCCACCATTTTTGAAGCCAAAGAGTCATTTTCGCCAATAGTTCCAATACTATAAGAGAAACAAAAAAATAATTTTATATTTTAAAATTCTCAGAAAAAACAAATTATACCTTAAAATCAGAGGATTCATAAGTATTTGCATTAAGTAGGATATTTCCCAAGTTGTGGAGCCAATATCTTTTCGAAAAAGAATGTCCATCACATCACTCAAAAGTTCTACACATTTTTCCGTCTGTGAGGTAAAAATGAGAATTACATACTTTCATAAAGAGTAAATAAATTTAATTTGTGTTTAAGCTTATAAGGAGAAAAATAGTAAGGAAATTAATTGTTATAATTAGAATTTAGAAATAGATGAAAAACCTCTTCAGAATGATCTTGAAAATTTTTGTATGTGGAACTTTCCCCAGCCTCGGGTCCTAATAATTTGACAATTTTCCCGATTCTTTTTGCACTTTCAATAGAATTTCTTATGCCACGAAAGCCACGAAAATCCTTAATCACCACAACCATAAATAGTTAGTTCAAAAAGCAGTAAGTAAGTAAATAATTTTCAAAGCAATATATATCTAATAAATAAAAAAGTATTTCTATACATAAGGTTAAATATGAAATGTCTATAAAATAAAACTTATCAAGTTGTATCTTGAAGTTTTATGCTAGGTAATTAGGTACCTACAGTATATTTACATATTTACAATAGTAGGTAAATGATAGTAGATGAAGAAAAAAGTTTGAAACAAGGGTGTTGGGAATTTTTTATTGGAAAATATGAATTTCAAGTAATATTTAGATCAAGAGACTACAAATTTTGTGAATGAAAGCTAGGTACAGATAGAGTAGTATATATACTCTAATAAAAGAATGTAGTACCTACCAACTACGAGTAGGACTGCATGGTAGGTAGTATTATTAAAATTACCAATAATAATGAGTAGGTATAGTTATTTAATTTTAAAATCTTTTTTCGAGATATTGTAAAAAAAATTTAAAGTTGATACTAGATCTAATGACCTAGACATATCAAAGTTAAAAATATATATTACCTCTTCATTTCCTGGCAAATGAGTTCTTATATTTTGTGTAACAATTGGTATTAAATTGGCTCTACACATTGGATCAAGAAACAATGTAGAATGAACTATATCTGTAAATTAATACGAAAAGTCAGCTATTTTTTAAAAATTTATCTAAGTCCTTAATCTAATATGTAGGAAAATATATTTAAAATAATAACCTGCAATTGTTGTTAATTTTTGATTTATTAGTTGACCAGAAGGAACAATGCTTACCAATTCACCAAGCCATTCGCTATGAATTAAAAAATATATAAATATATAAAATATATAAATACCTATTAAAATATTTAAAAAAAAACATTTTAGATTACCTTAGATTACGAGGCTTTAAAACTGTACACAATGAGTCAATTATAGATGGAATATGTTTTAGGCAACCACCTTGTGCAGTGAGATAAACTTTGTCTCTCTTTGAAACTAATGTACTATTAAAAAACAACTTGTTAATTTTTATTTGCAATTGCGTGTATAGGAATTAATGAGTTACCACATGGCACAAAATAAACGTTGAACTGCTCGATTAAATTCTTCTTGACACTCGCCATTTTCTCCAGTTCCTCCAAGCCTTTAAAATTTACAAACATCCAAATCAAAATAATCATTCCTTAATAATAAAAAAATAATTTTATACTTACTCTCTCAATTTAATACAGTTATTAAAAGAGTAAATGATGAATTTGAAAAAATATTCAATACTCTTCATAATTTTGAGTATCTTGTCTGGAGGATCTGGATTTTCAATTGCATGTTGAAGTTCTTTTAATAATTTTCTAGAAAAAAAAGAGTCTACAATTATTTTCTTTATTAAAAATATTACCTAATACTTAACTTGGTATATTTGTTTTAATTTATATTAATATGTATTCATAATAGTGTCAGAATTAAGTTAAGTACCAAAGCTAAGGTATAATTGAGGATTAAAAAATAAGCAGAAATAAACTAAATCAAATCAAATTACATGTGTGCTAATGCAGCAGAATATCCATTTTCAATGTATACTACCTGTTATATTTAAATTATTATGATTGTGAATGTATACTGTATAATTATTTTTATAAAATGAACTTACAAGAACTGATTGGAAATTTTGATATTTGTGATCTAATATTAATTGGAATATATAAATCTATGATAAAAAAGTAAAAAAAAAAAATTAAGCAGGCAAATAAAATATAAAATCAATAATTTAAAAATAAATAGTGTTAGCTGTATTTGTAGGTAAATAGGTAATTATCATTATTCAATACTGTAAGATTAATTTCTACCAAATTCAAAGAAACTTACAAGACAGTCAAAAACTGGACGATGGCACGCTTCAGTTAAAAGTTCTTCATCAAAAAGCAAATCAATTCCACTTTGAATACTTCGAAGTTCGTTTTGAATTGATTCAATAGGGTTTACAAGTATTGTAAATAATGCATCAAATATGTCAGGAAGAAACTTGACTATTTCTTCCCCGCTGACATTAGTAACATTGTTCAATACGTTCTTTAAAGTTTCCAAAAGAATTTCACCAAGCTTGTCATTTTCTCGACTCATCTTCTATTTTTAATAATTTTTAGAAATAATAGCGATTTTAGATTTAGATTTGCTGTTATTACCGGAGAGGAATGTTTTTCTGCAATTTCTTTTATCTTTGTACTCCATTGAAGTAATTTTTGAAGTTTATCTATTAAGAATAAACAAATCCTATATGATACTCGTATATATAGCTGTACTGTAAATTACTAATTCTAATTATATGTATAATGTTTAAAAAACCGATTTCTTCAAATTCAATATAATTTGCATTAGGTTTTGGATTTGGTTAGAAAGAGGTGAGTTGAAAACATATTTAAAAATACAAATAGTGTATGCACCATTTTGTGTGAATTTAGTCGAACAAAGTGTAGTGCTAATGAAAAATGCGTCCTTTGAAGATATTGTATAACCTAAAAATTTTAAAAATAGATGATAGAATGAGAGCTATAATAATTTTACATAAGAAAATATTAGTAAGGAAATGTTTTAAGATATAAACCTTGACATTGTTGTTTAAAACCATTTTCTAAAGGAGATCTTATTGATGAAAGATATGTTAAATACTTATTATCAGTTTCTTTGTACAATTTGGAATCAACCTAGAGATATATTGCAAAAATTAGCTAACTCTAAGTTAATAATAACGTAAACCATGAGGAAAATGCTATTACCTTATAAACAAAAAGGTCATGAATTCCATCATCAATTGCAGTTCCATTCGGTTCTCGTAATCTTAAAAATGCTAATGCAAATGGTTTTTCAATTTTATCTTTTGATTCATTGGATGAACGGTGCTTGAATGTAAATTTTATGTGAGCTACAGAAAATTCTTCAATACTCATGGGTAACTGAATTTTAAGAATTTCATTCCATTTTGGACGATCATCATGATAATGAACAATTGACTGATAAACATCTTGCCCTGGTAAGCCACTACCACCAAATAACACTCCTTTGACTCGTTGACCAGATTCATCGTGGACTGATACGGATACCTTATTAAAAATATTTTTAAATTAATATAAATATAAATACAATTGCAATAACAAGTCAAGTTATTGTGTAAATATTTGAGCTATAATATTTTAACATACTTCAATATTTCGATCTGATGTTTTTGACCCTCGGTGGAGTTCACCTCTTATTAATTTGATATATAGTTCATTTCTAACATCATTCGGTAGTATAACTTCAGGAAACCCCATTTTCCTAACTGTAACGGGATTTGTGAAAAATAAATGAGGTAATTCCTCTTGGATCTGTATCGGATTGCCTGACAGCATAGAAATTGAGCATGTAAAACCATAATTAACTTTAGCATCTTTGAGATTCTGCTCTTTTATAAGTTTGGCTAATAGGGCATCAAGTGATTCGTGATCCGCGAATCTACAATTGACACTTTATACATCATTTAAAATAAAATAGTTTATTACAAAATATCTATTTATATAATTGTTTTAGCTTACGACATATATGGCAATAAAATGACTTCATCTCTATTTTTCAAATTCGAATTGTGCGTGTCAGAAAAAAAGTGTGTAATATCTTTGGCGCTTACACCCCATGGTCGTCTTACGATTTGATTATTTCTATTTTAAAAGCATTTAAAATTTAATTGATGGTTGAATGAGAATAAAAAATCATTAGGTACTTAACTTACATTCTATGAGAAAATGGTATTTCTTTTTTAGACTCGAATTCTTTATATTCCATTTGACCTAATCTGATTACATGAATGATCAAATATACTTTTTTCCTTTCTAAATCATATTTTCCCAGATCCTAGAAAACGATTATTTTATAATTATCTCTTTATCTAATACTCAGGATCAGAGAAAGAAATACATGATATTCTATAAAATTTTATCTTACGGTAAATAGAAATTTCATATTATTAGGTGGTGATAGTCCGTATTCCATTGTGATGATTCCGCTTTCCGTGAATGCTTTTTCTTCTTTAAAATCATATAAAAATATTCTGACCTCACATTTATCAACAATTCTGAAGTATAGAAAAAAATTTATTAACAAATTATCTGCACTGTAGGTATTAGATATAAAACAAGTAGGTACAAGTTGAATAATAAAACCAATAATAAACTTTACTTACTTCCATTTAATACTTTCCAGAACGACTAGCAATGAATGACAACTGTGATGTGAATAAAGTTTACTTCTTCTAAATGAACTGTTCTGTAAATTAGGATAATTTTAGTCATTTAGAATTCGTTTTACTTAATAAATATCATGTATTGCAAAAAAGAATATTACTCCTAAATAATACATACCTAATTAAAAAATTCTATATTTAATATAATATGTACCTCTTGACGTTTTAATATCTGAGCAGTTTTCTTATGTTGCCTATAAAACTCAATAGTAGATGTAACACTTGGATTTAAAAGATTTCCTTTATCATCACGAACGCACATATCAAACTTTAGAAGACTAAAACAATAAAAAAAATAAGAATTTCTCTTTGATATTATTTTAAAGTTTACTGATTTCCGGTATCAATTATCTGAGCCACTTGTTTCTTTAAATCTCGAAGATCTTCAGCAGGTAAATTAGGACTAAGGATATTTTTTCGGCAATCATGTAACTCTAATATTTTCTTTCTAATCCCTTCAAATCCATCTTCATTCATCTAATTTTGGAGTAAATTTTTATTATCTTTTCCTATATAAGCTTATGAGTTTAAGTATTATTATTAAAAAAATTATTCGTTTGTGTACGTGTATATGTAGTCTTTTTGCTTCTTTGTGCCATTCCCTCACAACTGGATCCAATTCTTGAACTAATGGAGCTAATTTAGGTATAACCATTTCTATTTCCTTCCTACAAAACAGAAAAATTTTCCATTAATAGGACTACGAGTTCAATTGTGGGTTCTGACGATTTGTAAAATTGAAAAAATACCCTTCTTGCCTAACTACATTGCAATCAAAAAATTGAATAGATGATTTTGGAACTATCCCTTCTTCATAATCAACGATTTTTCTGATATAAACCCAGTCTTGACATTCACCAAGTATTGTTACAGATTCTCCTAGATTTATTTGAAGTCCATTATTATTGACATGACTTAGATCCTCCTTTCTCAAGAAATTTTTGGCTAGAAAAAAATTTAAGTATGACCGATTAATTATGAATTATGTAAAACACAAGAACCAACATGTCATATTTATTAGTTTGCAAATCTTACCCACACCGAAAGATCTTCGCTCATCAACGGGAGTCCAATTTGCGGCTATCATAGTATGTAGTAACACTACTAGCACCGAAAAAGACACATCTACATATGACTATTAGAATAATTTGCCCTTAGTTTAGAAAGTTATTTTACAGCTCAATTTTCATTTCCATTATAAAAAATCTATAAAAAAAATAAGAATAGTATATTAAATTATGACCTGTCAAATGTTAAGTTAGTATTATTTAAGAGCAAAGTAAGGATTTCTAATTTTTACAAATTGAAATAGGAACCTATAGCTATACAAATAACAATGTATACCTATAATATTCTAATTCTGTCTTTAAAAATATTAATAGGCCAGATCGGATTTTTGAACAAGTAAGTAAGATATGAAATGAAATCGATAGAAAATTCAACGGAGATCAATAATCTGAAAACCATTTGATGCTATGATTAATAGGTCAAATTAAGTCTAAAGTATATGAACTGAAGACTTTTACATGTGGAAATTTGAAAATAGGTAGGTCAAAATTACTTCAAAATTTTCTTGAAATAAATGTCAAAATTTTCGGTTTTCCAAGCCCTATTCCCTAATATGCATGTCTGAGACCTGAGATTCGTAAATTTTGACATTTGAACAATTATTTTTGGAGTAATTTTGGGCCAAAATTTTTGGCTAATTTTAATTTTTCTCCCTTGGTAAAGTCTTCAGTTCATTGACCTATAAGTTTTGATCTCCGTTAAACTTTCTATCGATTTCACATCTTATTTGTTCGAAAATCCGATTAAGTTAATGTTTTACCAACCCTTTGACTCTAGCTCTTGATTGACACTCACAAAATGCTTTTTAAAAAACACCTGTTGATTTATTGATTAGATGGACGGATGCCTTATATTTAAAATTTAAGCTATCTGTAAGCTGTACTGTTGTTAATTATTTGTGTAATAAATTTAAGTGATGTGATGTGTCTAATATTGCTAAACTGAACCTTAACTTATAAAACCAATTATAATTGATTGAAAACCGAATTTTGGCCTCAATTGTTAAGGATAAGGAAGGTAAAGTTTGTATTTAATTGTGTTGGATAGATGTATAGGAATAGGAATAAGAATTTGTTGACTTTACAGTGACAGTTATTACGTTGACATTGACTTGACTGAGGCTGAATAATATAATAATTGTAGGTAGGTAGGTAGGTGGTTGCAATGTAATTTAATTTCTAAAGTGATTTTTGATGAGTTTATTTTCGGTTTCAGTTTTGTTTCGATTTTGAATTTTGTAATTTGAAAGAATTTTGGCTTTTTGAAATATGAAAATGAAAACTGACTGACTGAACTGAAACTGAAACTGAAATTTTGAAAAATGTGATGTGAAGTGAATGAATTGTTTGAGTATGAAAGTTTGAATATAAAATATGAGTTGATGAATTAGTTTATTAATATTTCGGTATTGCATAATGCATTGCTATACTTGCTTGGTAGCCTCGGATTTAAGGCTATAAAACTATTTATTAAATATATTACCTATACCTAATACCTACATACGTAAAAAAAACCTAGTATGTTTTACCTATTTTATTTCATTGACATTTTTAAGCAATATATTTTGCCTTTTGTGACACTAAATAATATAACGATGTTGTAATCTTGAAAGGATTTAAAGGTTTTTAAACTCTTTTCGCCCTTTTTTTTAGCAATTTTTGAAAAGCTATCGAAATTCAAATCCGAAATAATCATATAAATGTATATTTAGAAAAAAATACAATCTCGTTTTAATTAAAATGGAGAAAATTAAATGTTATTTATAGGTTTAATCTATTAATTTTTATAAATTTGCAATTTGGATTTAAATATGAAGACCTTTTTATTTTTTATTAAAGGCTTATTTTGAGAACCTTAAATTCCCGAGCCTGAGCCAACATTAAATTAGTGATGAAAATAAAAATAAATTAACAACTTCCTCTCCAATATAAGCCTTGTTATTATGGTTTTGCATGGAGTTAATAGTAACAGATTAGTCATATATACCTACCTATTAATGTATAGGGTACTGTTATAATATCCATATAAACAACCATTATGTATAGTATGTAGTGTAGTGTATTATGTAAGTTATTGTATACTACTTACATAATTCACTACTATAGTAGTAGTATATAGGTGGTATGTAATAGTTTGTAGGCATTATGATCATTGTATTGTACATACATGTCAAGTCAATACTGATACTGATACTGATGATATACCTATACCTATACCTACACAATAGGTAGGTTATGGTGTTTTTTGATTTGTTTTTTAATGAAGTTCGTTTCGTTTCGTACATATACTGACAATTTAAAAAACTATATCAGCATCAACTTAACTTTAACATAAAGTTGTTTTTTGGTACAGTACAGAAACGTTAATCGAATGTTATCTTATAAAATTGCAAAGTATGTGAAAGTAATTTAACTTTCCAATAATGGAGGCACATTTTATTGACTTATTTTGCTACAGTATCTGTGCATACCTATCTACTTTTGTGGTTTAATATATGCATAGTATTGCATAATGCATAAAATAAGTATACCTTACCTACTCTATTATATTTAGGGTAGAGGGTAGAATACCCAGTACCTATTATCTATCTACCTTATCAAAGTTTTGAATGAAAGTAGGTATTCGTCTGTCAAGGTTCCGCAGAAATAAAGATTCCGAATTTTTTTTTCAGATTTGATATTAAAATTAGAGTTTAAGTTTAAAGTTGAAAACCCCAATCTAATGAGAAAATCTAATGAGATTTTAGAAAAATTTCTTGATTCTAATAATACCTACTTAAGTTTAATAAGAGAAAATATTCGAGATTTTTTCATAGATAATTAAATTAATGTTCATTTTCAAAATTTCAAATTTGAAATTTGAAATTTAAATGTTCTTGAATATATTCTAAATTATTTACCTTACGAATCTTTTGCATTAATGGAGTATTATATTCTCTTTGAAAAATTTGCTAAATTCATTAAAAATTCTTCCAAAGGTTCTAAAAAATTAAAATAAATTCGCAATAAATATCAAAATTTTTGCCTAAAATCATTGAAAATGAACAGAAATTAGAAATTATGAAAAATTCTTGAAAATTTTCTCTTTATTAGTATGAAATATGAAATGAATGAGCATCTGATACTGTAGACTGTACTGATGATGATCTTTTGAAATTTTTCGAAAATCTTTGTTCATTTTCATTTATGGTGCATTGCTTGGGGTTGAGATTTTCAACTTACACTTGTAAAAAAATATGAGGTCCGAAAAAATATCCTCCTAAATTTTATTTACCTATAAATTTGAAACCTTTGGGATTGTCAATTGTCAGTGCCGTGCCATATGAATTCCAACGTTTCTTAATTAATATTCTATTTGTTATATTATATTATGTTGTTATCTACGTTGTATATTGAGTGTCGTGTGGTTCAAGTTCAAATCACGTAGCTGCTGTACGCACTCGCTTATTCCGTATTAAATTTGATAAAACCTAGACCTTACTAACCTATTTTTATAGATAAAGGATTCTACAAAGCAAAGGTATTTTAAGTACCCTACCCTATCTGTAGGTATGTACCTAGGTACTGTATTGGTATGTACCTAGGTATGTACCTAGGTATGCGATAGGATGGCAGGTGGAATATGCAATATTATGCAATATTATGGAATAATGGAATATATCTGGAAATGAAATTACCCGAAAAAACTTGAATTAATGATATTTAAAAAATTTACCTAATTATAATGATGGCGTGAGACAGGGTGTGAATTTATTCTATTTGATTATATTTAAGAATAGGCAAGTTCAGCTTCTGGACTCCAGCAGCAGAAATAAATAATAATTAATATAAATTTTCCCTTTCTGCTAGGTATTTCTTCTGACTTTTATTATGTTATGCCTGTTCTTTTTGAGTATTGAGTTTTGAGTTTTAACTATAGGATGACTCAATTCCAATAATTTCCATTTATATATAAATTCCTTTCTTACAAAATATAAATTGGGTACTTACTAATTTAGTATTAATGTACATCGTTAGTTATATATAAAATTTTTAAGTACTTAAGTAGTATAAAAGTATTGACATGGTATGTAGATAACTATAAATTAAAATATTTTGAATACCATAAAATTATAGTAGAATAGTTAAATTACCTATTTAGGTTTCACTTTAATGTCGTACAAGGTAGTATTTTATGCATACACATATAGGTACCTACAATGCAGCAATATGTATGTATAATTTCTATGTAATGTATTTTAATGTAATTGTAATTGTAATACGAATAGGTATTATGAACGACCATAGCTTAGGATAATGGAATGACCATTATGTTTAGGCATCCATTTACAAATAATAGGGAATAACATACTTATAGGGTAGATATTTATACTTTATATACCTACATTATATCGATATATAGAATAGAATATAATAGAGGATATTTATTTTTGCTTAAATTGAATAGTCATCAATAATTATTATTATTTAAAATGTTGGAAAAACAATAAGTTGTCTCTGGCAAGGTTATTTCCAGCAGGGTGGAATTCAATACGGAATTTCCAATATAGAACTAACCATCCTCAAAATTAGAAAATTACATCCAAATTCTCAAAATTACAGAAATTTTTTATTAAAGAATGTATTCGACTTTCAGGCCATTGCATGTTAAACCTCATATAAAGGTCAGAAAGCCCATTAAAACCCAAAGATATTATTTCATAAAATCCCAAATATACTTTTGAAAAATCTTCCAAGGTTTTATGAAAGGTTATGGGGTTCTAAGTCTAAGGGACTTTCTGGCATTTATACATATGAGGTTTAACATGCGAAGACCTGAAAGCAGAAGATATCTTTTGGCCAAAATTTTTGAATTTTTTTCTCAAAAATTAAGTTTTTTGACTAAAATTTTCAATAATTATGAAAAATTCAAACTCTTTTGTGCAAAATATATCTTCGAATTCTGCGCCTTTACCATGTAAAACCTCATATAAAGGTAAAGGCCCAAAAGACCATTTGAACCCGAAGATATCCATTGTGAATTTTTAACATTTTTTGAACCATACTTAATATATTTGAATAATACATTAGTAGAATTAAAACAATTTATATCTTTTGTAATGCTCAAACTCAAAATTCAATATTAGGTAAAACCCTACTATTGGGTTTTCAAAATTTTTCAAAAACTGAATAATACAGATATTAATAATACCTTTATAATATCATTTAAAGGTCGAAGGTGTACTATATGACTACGACTTTTATTTTTAAGAAATACCATTCTTTTATCAATCTGACAAGATGAATGAATGAGAAATTCTTCCAGAATTTGAAGAAAATATGGAATAATCAAAGATTTGAAAAAAATAAATAAAAGGGTAATTACTAATTACGCAATGTTTTGTGGTACAGCCACTCTTTATTCAGATTATCGGATTTCAATTTTCATCTCATAAAGCTCCAAAAACCAATTTAACAAAAAAATTTGTATGTAGCTTTACAAAAAAGACCCTGTAAAGGTATTGTATGTACTTGTACTTGCTACATTGTGTATTAGTATTGGAATGGAAGGTACTGTTACTTAACTAGTTTAGTTTAGCCTAGCGACTACTAAAAAGTATGGAGGAAAATAAAAATGAAGACTATAACATTGCATATATTATATTCTATCTAGCTTCTAGCTTCTAAACTATATTAATAGTTAAAATCATTCATAATACAATAATATGTAGGTATGTGTAATAAATACGATACGTATACAGATCTCAGATCATACTACGAGTACATACAGATAGGTTATATTAATTCATGTACTTCTACCAATTAGATAAAACTAACAAATATGTAGGTATTACAATATTTATATTGTTTTATTTTATTATGTACAATTTACATGCATATACTGATATGTAGCTACTATGTAATGTAGAATGTAGATACTTTCTTTTTTTGGAATTTTAGGTTTTTAGTAGGTAATCTTGTGCAGTTATAGAATAGCTCTATAACATAGTTGTTATTAAAGTAGCAATAGCAGTGAAGTGAGTCTGAAGATGAGTACCCTACAGTTTACACTATGAAGTACAGTGGCAATAGTACAGTATATATTAATAAAGTTTAATTAATTATAATGAAAATTATTTAGCTAACAACAATTGGATTTACAAAAATAGAATAGAATAAGTTGGAATCGAATAATACTGATAGTAAGGTAAGGTACTAGTATTAGCTAATATCTAGTAGTATAATACTCGTACTAGTCCTAGTACCTAGTAGTAGACTACTACTATACTAGTAGTAGTACCTACCGGTAACACGTGGATCCCTGGCCGAAAATTCCTGGCAGTAGAGTTCCTGGCGGTGAGTTCCTGGCCGAAATAAGGGAAATATAGTTAGGTATTTGATTTTAAAAAAAGAGTTAAGTCATGTCATGTCCCAAAAATGGATTTCAGTATCCACATGGAACTGGAACTGGAACACATAATATATTATATGTACATACAAGGGATAATATGTGACACTTAATTTTAATTTTTGAGTGATTTTAAGATAAAGATAAATTAACAAGTGTTTGCGAAAGCAGGGATTTTATAAAAGAAGAGAATTGTTGAGTCATGAGATGAATTTTTTCAAAATATCATGGAAGCTCTTTATCTTCTCCGACATTGTATTCCACTAAATCATCAAATACCAAAACCAAATCAATTTCTATTATATAAGACAAGCTATATATTATGTAGGTAATTTATTGTAGTTCGTTCAATTGGAGAAATTTCAATTTTAAAATGATCCAAAAATGTTGGTACAATTAAAATTAATGTTAGAAAAATGTTTCAAAAATAATTAAATAATTTATTACTAAATACAATTTTGAAACACCTACCTACGTAGGTACTTAAAAAAAGTGAAATACTTTTTATAAAATTGCTTGTAACAATAATGATTCAATGATCAATGATTTAGTTATCCAATTAATTATCACCTAAATTTTATAAAAATCAGGTTGATAAACTGACCATTAGTCATTAGTTTGTATCGGTTAAATGGTTTATATTACAATTACTTACAATTAAGGTAATTACCTATACTTTAAAATTAAAACTAAAATTCCGGTCCCATCCCATATCCCATTTTTCAAAAAGTAGGGTACTTTATACCTTAGGTAATTAGGTATCTAATTATTTTATGGTGCCTTTATTTACCCCTATCTACATACTATTTACATGCATAAGCAAACGAACTAGGAACTGTGTAAAATGTAAATAAATAAGAGAGCAGCCAAAAACAAAAAGCCAAATAAAATTATATTCAAGTTCAAGTTTTTATAAAAAATAAAAAGAGAAGAGAAAGCGAGTGAGTGAGTCATTCAGAATTTCAGATTCAGATTCATATCATATTCATCTCTACTATCAAGACCAGTAGATAGATAAGACCCAGCGAGAAGGAGAAAAAGAGTGTTCCAAAAATGTAGGGATAATTTTACT
>JAQIXA010001431.1:0-24886 GCA_034699045.1 Nanhermannia cf. coronata Gr-Ori-00579 | reverse complement strand
ATTGAAATGTGGAAAAGTGACGGGCTTTGAGAAAAGGACAAAACTGACGTGGTAAAATTAAATTATTTAAGTATTAGTAATTTTGACCAAATTTTTCAAAATTTTTGAGTAATTGTGTACCTAATAGGAGATTCATTTTATAACATAATATTTGATTGTAAGGTATTCTAATAGCTTTAAATTTTGAAAATTTTTGAAAAATTTTGAAATTTTTTTTTGAAATTTTAGCTTACTTGGTGCATCAGCTTTATCGAAACCCCAAATTTGATATGGAAAATATTTGAGGAAATCCGCAGGGGGCTCCCATTCGAGCAAAATTTCAACTTGGTTCTCTTTTCTCCAGGATAGTGACTTTATTTTGAAAAAAAAACTAATTAAAATCCACTTTAGTTGAATTTCACACCTATTTTTGTTGAATTTAACCCTATATGTTTGGTCTAACTTTACTCCTGTATGAAATTAACCCTTTTTTTTAAAAAAAATCCTAACCTAAACTAAATTAAACAGAGAAATCTAGGATAAACTTCATACAGGAGTAAAGTTAGACCAAAAATATAAGGTGTAAATTCAATCAAAATAGAGAAAAAATTAAACTTGTATCATTGAAATCAAAGTCCATATTTTTCAAATTATAATCTAGATTTCTAGAGTATAATTTCACTCATAATTTGGCTGAATTTACCCCTATAAAAGGGATAAATTCAAAATTGTGTGAGATTAAATCGACGCTGTTTATAACTAGGCAATTCGTTGTTAATTATTCGAGTTTAAGCCAAAGTTTAAAGTCCTCATATTTTTCCCTATTGTGGGAAATTCCATGTGATTTCAAGATTTGCAAAACAAACAAACAAAATAATAAAAAATAAAAAATAAAAATAAATTGCATTTTTATGCGCATTTATTATACGAAATTTGCATATAAATAAGACATACAATATCCTAACTTATATCCTTAATACTAGTACTAGTATATATACAAGGAAGTTAAAAAATACTCATAGAAAGGAACTTCTTTATAACGAAATTTAAAATCTTTAAAATCGAGAAATTTTCGTTTTTTACCTTTCTGAGCATCTCCTCTGCTTTCTCAACATTCAACTCTCGAGCTATAAATCAAATTTATTTTTTTTATTAATTAGACCATCTTAATCTTAATTGTAATTCATTATTTTTGACAAAAGTTTAATTTTAACCCTATTTTGGTTGAATTTACCCCTATATATTTGGTCTAACTTTACCTCTGATTGAAATATTTGAAAATCTTAAAATAATGTAAACTAAACTAAAAATGTATTTGTGTTAATTTCAAACTGACAGAGGTAAGTTTAGACCAAAATATAGTGGTAAGTTCAACCAATATAGGGATGAGATTAAACTTGTGTACTTATTATGATTACCTCTGAGCCACCGTAGAAGATACATGTCCAGAAATAAATGTTTGGTTAAATCCAAGTCCGAGACCCTCTCACGAAACTTAAATTAAAAAATTTTTTTTAAAAATTTCCAATAACTATACATATAACATATCTACATAATATACAACTTGTATCCTATCACTATACTTGATATAACTAGAAAAATTTAAGAAAAAAACTCAAAAAATTACAAAATTTCGAAAAATATCATGTAAAATATCATGTAAAAAAGCACTTTTTCAATTTAAGAATCTCAAAAAATCTCAAATCTCGAAAATCTCAAATATCTATTTTCAATGGTATTAGATTCAGAATCAGATTTAAATCCTGAATAGGCACTAATATATTTATATCTTGTATTTTTATCCCAGATTTAAACTTTGAAATCCCAGATTTCGTACCGTAATAAGAACAAAAACTAGGATTTCAAATTCATCTTAAAATAAGAATATAATCACTCTATACAACTATTGATATAGGAATAGCTAGTTAGGTATGGTATATGAGATTTTGACTCAAATTTTTTTTAGATTACTTTTTGAATAACTTCCAATTCTTTCTGGGTTGGAGCTGCCATTTCAAATCACTTTTTTTTCACTCAAAATTTTTCAAAATATCCCAAAATTTTCAAAATTTTTGTATATTTATGTAAATAATCTTGAGATGGAGATCTTGGATGGTGTGTTTGTATCGAGATGATAGAACTGACTGAAAAATTTGTGGTCAACTGGTAAGGGTTTAAAGGCATTGTATTCTGAATTATGGTAGATAAGTATGTATTATAATTTCATTATTTTGATTATCCATTCAAGTATGTATTGAAGAATTGAACAGGTTCTTAATCACATACCTACCTATTATACTATACTATATACATACCTACAGTATACCTACACTATAAAGTATATATAGTAAACTGTATAAGGATAAAATGTAAATAAAATAAATTAACCTCTCTAGTATATATCATTCAAATAATACGCTTTATAATCTACCTACCTATATATGTATAAGTATTAATTAAAATATTTAGACATGCAAGTATACCTACCAAAAAAATGTTACATATTTATATATGGGCTACCCTGTATATATTTACATATGTATATATTCTGTACAAATGTTTTTTTTTAGATTTCTTAATTATTGTTAAACTATCTGAGCTAATTATATCTTCATCATTTTTAGCTCGCTTATATAAGATAGGGGTAGATAGGGGACAATTATAGAAAAGGTTTTGAAATACTAACCAGGGAAATTGAAATCCGGGCCAAAACTACTCAATCCCATTATATTAAATGTTAAATTTACATCAAAATCAAAAATTACATTTCCCCAAAAAATATTTGGCCAATGTGGATAGATACTGCCATAAAAGGTCATATTAAAAGTTCTTTCCTCTGCTTGCTATACATTAGAAATACACATGACTAAATCCAGTTAGTATTATATTATCATCATCTGACTCACAAAAAAATAAAAATAAATGCCTCAAAACTGCCTTTCCGGGGTCTGATAAGCACATTAAATTGTTTAAATATAAATGTATTTTTATACCGGTTCATTATATGGTGAAAAATATGGTGATTGATAGGATTGATAATGTTGAACTGGTAATAATACTTCAGTCTTGTGTTCATATTCTTCAAGTGGTGGAGCTACAACAGGTGGTGGTGTTGGATAATGTGGTTTCAGCTGCTGGTAAGGATTAGACGGTGTTTTGAGAGGAACTTCATAATTTGGCTTTCCTACAACATATTCTCCAGCTACTTCATGATTCGCTTCTCTTTTCAATCTAAAGCCTTTCTTGACACTTTTTCCAGCAATTATCTATATAAAAAATATAAAAATATAGGTAATTTAATTCATAAAAACCAAATACAATTTATGAAATTACCTGATGAAATGACACTAGTACTAATAGAACAAGAAAAATAATCGATGATTTCATTATTATAGAGCTCTAATCTAATCTAATTTTCTATTTTTACAAACTTGATGTTCCTCGAGATAATTAGAAAGAACTGAAAGTAAAACTTTAGAATAATTAAGGTTTTATATTATATTATATTATAATCTAAACCTAAATACCTGAATATACTTAATATTATTAGCATAGTTTGCAAAATTTGAGAATTTAGGACATAAAATTTAGAATTTAGAGCGGAAATATATCGTATATATTGATCATCTTTAATCTAAATATATTTTTTAATGAACACATCGATTGTCACATTTTAAAATAAATAAATAAATAAATAAAATCTTATAGTTAATTAGTCGTAAAATAATTAAGATATAAAAACTAAAACACATTATAAATTATTAATTACATAATATTAAGTATTAAGCTCTAATTTTAAGTACCTAATGTAGGTATTTATATTACTCACGATATGATGTAATAATCAAGTCATCAAGTCAAGATAGACATTTACTAGCAAATGATTACAAAATAAAAAGAAATTAATTTTTAATGGGTATATTAATATTCTGACTTTAGGCCTAAAATAGGCCATTATAACCTGAAGAATATTATAAATAATAATAAAAATAATATTTTTAAATGTATAATTAATAAAGGTTATTTATTTTTGACTTGCTATCCTCAGCATCTCCTCAACACTTGAGACCTTATGCTTTGACTCATCCTCATATTTCGCAATTTTAAGATAATCAGAATAATTTGTCACATGTTTTCCACTTGGAAATTGAATTTCATCCGCTTTCTTGGGAGGTTGTGAGGGAAGATCATGTAGAATATTTTTTGCCACTTCAAAGGCATTTTGCATAGATGACAAAATTACACCATGAGGACCGGATGCTAACCAACCACAGCAATAAATACCTACACACATTCATAAACAAACAAAAAATAAATAATAGATTCAGAAACAGATTCAGTAATTGTGCAAGCGAAGCGAGCAACTACTATTCAACTTTGCTTCCACTTTGTCCGTACGTCCGTCTGTTTGTATGTCTGTCTGTCTGTATGTCCAAAGGATAACTCAATAACTACCTACTGGACCGATCTTAACCAAACTTGTTATGGAGGACCCCCATAGGGTGGGGGTGTGCCATTTTGACAAAAAACCCAGGTGGCCCCACCCCTTGCGGTGCTGCGGACCCTTTAAGGGTCCGCAATTTTGTTTATTTGATAAAAAATAACATTTCAATGCTTTGCTCGCACAATTAATAATCAACTTCTAGTGAGTTGATTAAAGCCTAGTTTAAGATTTGTCAGCAATGGACAATTCAGGTCTAAAAAACTCAATTTTCTCTCAATTGTACTACAAAAAACCTATCTACAAAAATTCTAATATCAAATTCTTGTCAAAATATGGTTTTTAAAAGCTGGCTAAACTAGAAATCTGAAACCAGACAGATTAGCTAATCTTTTATTAGTATTTATAAAGCCAGATACTTGTAGTATCATTTCTAAAAAATTATGAAATATTTAATTAGTTTGTCTGATAAAGCTTTCTATCTAAAATCTTGCTAATTTTTGCTGATTTTGCAAAAATCTATACTATACTACATACTCTAACTTATGCAAATATACGATAAAATATAGACATGATTTTATGCTTAAATAAATACAAAAAAACAAAAAAATTCAGATCAAAAAAAAGTTTAGCGATTGGAATTTCGTAGAGAATCTTTTATTTTTATATATTTTTATAGAATATTGTTTTTCATTTCTATAATATGTGTAATAACATAATAATAATAATAATCATACAATATATATTATCATCATTTTTCTTAGCTATTAAATACAGTATAATAATAACATAATAATAATAATAGTAAATTAATAATAATAATATTAAATATGGTCAAAGACACGACTCCTTAAATTCATAAACTTACAACTAATTACAATTAGCTAAACATTTAA
Organism: Nanhermannia cf. coronata Gr-Ori-00579; assembly: GCA_034699045.1. Taxonomy (NCBI): domain Eukaryota; kingdom Metazoa; phylum Arthropoda; class Arachnida; order Sarcoptiformes; family Nanhermanniidae; genus Nanhermannia; species Nanhermannia cf. coronata Gr-Ori-00579. The sequence continues at coordinate 19,570 of JAQIXA010001431.1, read as the reverse complement.
TGAAATTTTTCTTTTTTTAAATCTTAATCTTATCCTCTCATTTTCTTATCTTATTTTAACTATCTTATAAACCTTTAGTATTTTGTTATTATTTATACAATCTAAAATAAATTCTTCAGACCTCTAGTGTACATCAAACTATAGGCTTGAAATTTCAATTTCATTCAAAAAATCCAAAAAAATGTGTTCTCTATTAAGTAAATTAGAAGATATCAGTAGTACTGGTAGTAGTATAGTAATTAGAGCCTAATTATTTTATATTTCAGAGATATTACAAATGATTGAATTTCATTTCCTAAAATTACCTAAAAATTACATATAGTATAGTATTTATGACGAGTTTTTTAGATTTAAAAATGCATTTTTTACAAATCACTTGATCGGTCTAAAAATGACAAACATTTTGTCCCCTTTTCTCTCACTAACATCCCTATCCCTACCTATCTTATCCTAATTAATAGTTATATAGTAAGTATCTCGAGACTTTGCCATTTTTTCTTGTAAAATTACACAATAATTATAGAATTATTCTCATCTCTTTTCTCTTTTTTTTGACTAAAATAGACTTAGCCGGCATGCAAAAAAAAGTACTTTTTTTCCATTATAAAATTGATTCAATTCTTTGATCTAAATAATTGGATAGAATTCAATTCAGCTCTGAAATACCGTCGGGTTTTTTCAAACCTGAATTAAATGCATGCCATAAAGGGGTAATATAATAGTATATCAGTTTAATTGTAATTAAAAACAAAATCGATCACGGCGTAAATGAGACAAAGCTTTTTTTATATATCCTTATTATTATAGTTTAAGACTACATATACTTACATTATTTAATTTGAAAGTCACAAGGTTGGGTATAATTTAATTATAGTATTTAATTAATTGACAAATTATTTATGAGTCTTTTTTCCATATCTTCACCAAAATACATAATTCTCGCTTATTAGTAGTACAATCATAATCATTATAATAGTTTTTTTTTAATTTATGAAATCTTTGGTTTTTTGGTGTATTTATATAATTCTGTGTTTTTATAGGAATGGTAATGATTTTTTCCATAAAACATTTCCATAAACATTTAGAGTTATAATTTAAAAACTGTAAATAGTTACCTAATAGTTATAGTTAGTTAATTGGAGAGAGTTTGAGAATATTTTAAAATTTAAATAACTGTATTATATATCATTAAATTTTGCCATTTTTTTGCATAATATACGAACTATTCAGCACAATTTTAACTAAAATTCTAAAAGGTCAACGACTCGCGTCCAACCTTTCTCAAATAGATATCTTTTTAATGAACATCTTAATCGGTATATCAATAAAAAAGTTAATAAATCAATCAATTCATACAATTCAGCTCTGAAAAACACACTCAAACCTCTATTTTGTTGCAAAATCGAGCTAAAATCTCGTTTATCAGGACCGAATCCTATGAATTGACTTATATAATAACTAATCCTAATCCTACAAGTAAAGTAAATAGAGTCACCCGTACTTAACAAACATTTTTTTTGAAATAAATAAATTTTAGATTTTTTTAGCAGATAAATGTGTGTTCTCAGTCTCCGGCTCGTTTACTTATCATATTCTTAACTTGTTAATTATACCTAATAGTATAGTACTTATCATTAATAATTTTAAATTTAATTAATACTTACTACCCTTATCCGTATTCCAACTTAAATCTGACACGAGAAACGAAAAAAAAATTGATATAAAAAGAGATGCCTTTCCGATCATGAGATAAACCTTCAGTTTCAGTTGAACATATCCCCTCATACTTTTCTTCAATTTAAAAAAAACTAAAATGAACTCCACCAAAAAATGTCTGTCTTTCACTCCATCCATTCATTATTCATATTTTTGTGCAAAATTAAAGTTGACAATTCGACGAGAGATATTGGTTTTTTTTCTTGAAAAGTAGAGTTTTTTTCTCAAAAAATCCTTAGGTCTTCAAACTTAAATAGATATACTTTACTTGGTATGAAACTTGAAAGGAGATGGTTGGAATAGAACGGCCATATACCTATGATATTGATTTTTTTTCTTCAAAATTTGACTCCAATCCTCCCCCATGTGCATTCTCATTCACTTTTTGACCAAAAAAGCTCGAACTTGAAAGACTTCCTGGCAGCATTTTTCCACTAATTACAAAATTTAGAGAAAGTGAACAGGAAATTAATAAAATAAAAAGACGGTCATCGAATCTTCAAGTAGAATTTTAGAATCTGAATCATTGTTGTATTGTAGATAACAAACACATAAAACTGAACAAAACATGAAACGAAAAAAGTCTTGTGAAAGCACCTCATTCCATATCATTCAAATTCGGTATATAAGAAATATCTTGAAATATTTTTATCAAAGAAAATTCCACAATTTAAGGGTTTGAAAAAAATGGCAGTTTTCTAAATCTCTCTACTTAAATTGTCCACTTTTTTAAGCTGCTGCTGTCCTCTTGAATACGAGTATAATGCTTATATATGCTGCTGCTGCTTGTGATTTTGATGATTGAATATTGATGAAATGTGAGAAAGAAAGAATTTTTGGTTGGTTTTGGTTTTTTTGGATTTTTTGATTGCCCATAATTTTGATGAATGTTTTTCTTAAAAATACTTCGTCCCATTCTTTTCCCATTTATTTAAGTAAAAATAAGACCAGTCAAATAGTTTGAAATTCAAGTCATCACAATTTGGCAAAAAACAAAAACGATGATTTAAATCGACGACATACGAGTCAACGAAACAGACGAACGAACGAGAAAGTTTGATGATTTTTTTTTTAAAAAATCGATAGTTGATAGATGAAATAATTGAGGCAAGGAGATAAACACATAATAATTTCCATACTTATTAATAAACCATTGAATACTGATGAACATAAAAAATTAAGAGGAGTAATAATTAAAGTCTGTGTCGATCTTGTAGTATTACCAACTATCTTCTAAATATTTTTCTTTAAATAATATACAACAAACACTTGAAACTATCTTCTATATATTATATGTAAATTGAATATGTATGTATAACGAGTAAAAGTTTTTAAAAGTGAGATTTTTTCTTAACAACTAGTTCGCAGTATAGTATTAGTAGTAGTAGATACTTAAAGTTTAGTGTTTTTATAAATTATATATCAGTAGGAATCCGAATTCAAACCGTATATTTCTATCCCGAAGACTTTTCATTTTGATCCTTATCCTTTTTCTTCTAATAAATCTCATACATCTGATCTGATCTGATCCGAATCTTCCCACATCTTTTTAATCATCAACTGTAATATCTTCATCTTTAGTCATTCACACACACATCTTTTTAGGCTTATAGACTTTGGGCAGAAATTCTGGCCGGTTTCGGTTTTCCAATAATATTGGGTTTAAATAAGTCTTTCGACTGGCTTTTTATTATCACCAGAGTCCATATCATCCTTCTCCATCGTTTCTCCATAATATTATACTTAATTCTTATTATAGAGTAGTTAATTAGAATATTTATAAATTAGGTAGTCTTGCTGCTAAGTTTTCTCACTTGTTCTGTCTTCAGAATAATTAGTTTTATTATTACAAGTAGTAGTAGTATCAGTAGTTGTAGTAGTATTGGTTGGGGTGGTACGTGGCCTTAACTCTTGTTCATGATTTATATGATCATTGTCGTATTCGCCATTATTTTCTACATCGTCGTTGACCAAAAGTCTTAATAACTCTGACTCTTGGCCCCTTGGTTGATCCCTTTGCTCTTTTTCCTTACTACTAGCAGGTGAACCCTCGTCATTCATATTATTAGAATGAGAAATGTTACTAATATTTTTGGCAAAATTAGGTTGTTGTTGTTGTTGTTGATGATGATGGTGTTGTTGGGAACTTATTGATGATCCTACGGGGACAAGTACGCTGAGAACAGTAGATGATTGCTGATTATTAACTTTACTAGTACTACAATTATTTTGTGAATTTTTGGCGGAGGGGTAAACGGTAGAAAAGTTTTCGGCAGGGATATGATTAGTATTCTTTTTACTAGTAGATCCAAAATCATTATATAATTTACACTGATTATCAGTCATATTCATACTATTATTACCAACACTACCACCGGATGAATATTGTATTAAATTATTAGTCCTCTTACTATTACCACCACTACTACTACTACTATGATTGCCACCACCTCCTCCATCTAATTTTTGGCCACAATTATTCGGGTAAAAGTCCAGAACACCACCAGCTCCACCACTAGTACTATTATTACTAATTAATGACAGTGTAGAACTTGAGGCAGACATTGTAGGACAACAGGCCGTCAGGACATTTTTATGCTTGCAGTTCGAGGGGTGTCGACAGTTTCCAGGTGTTGCGACGGTAGCAGCTCTTTCTCTGGGCCCAGATTGTTGCTGATGATTCTGAAGTTGCTGTTGTTGCTGTACATTTGATTTACTCGACGACGAAGTAAAATTTGATGATGCTAACCAGCCCAAACTACTTGCCAAAGTTGAAGTGATACTTTTAGAAGGGTTTGTTGTTGTTGATGACTGAGATTGTTGTTGTTGTTGATGAGACGCGTTAGCAGCACCAACCAAATTGCATTTATAAAAAGATAAATTATTATTTTGACTTGACGGTAGATCCCAACATTCAGCGACAGTTTTATTCGGAGGACCAGTTATACAACATTTGGTTATCTCGGATTGCTAAAAAAAATTCCAAAAAAAATCAATTCATTAGAACTTACTTCATTCAATTTTGCGACGATAAATCACTAAAATTTATTTCTACCCAATCATATAATATTGTCACTACTATTATTCAGTATAGTAGGTACCTACTCTTGCTACTTGATTAGAATTGAAAATGACTTTAACTCTAGCTCTACTTTAAGCCAAAAAAGATTTTAGTCTCAAAAATTCCAAAGACTAGTAGAAAACTTTTATTATTTCCTCTAATTTATGAGCTTTAAAAAATTTCATACTCTTTTTCCAAAAGTAAGTTACAGTTAGGTATACTATAAGGTATCTAACTTTCTCAAAAAAAAATCTCGGGGTTTTACTCGAATTATTACCGCTTTCAAAAGGAAAGCCAAATGAGAAATATTTTTAGAACCGAGTCTGCAGACAATTTTATTGTCTTATGTCAAGTCTCAAATCCTAATCCAAAACTCCTAGATAAGTCTGGTCTGGTCGTAGGTTTAAAACTTTTTCAAAAATTTATTTTTCAACTTTTTCATACCTGATCATAACTCCTTAATTGCAATGGTCTAGAGCTCGGATGTTCATCAGACTCGGGCATAGGAATTGAAATGGGACAATTCAAATAACCATCTCGGATATTTGATCTGGATCTAAAAACAGTAAAAAAAAACACAGTTTAAATACCCTAATAAACCAACTTGTAAGTATTACAATTATAATTAAAATATAATTAATTACCGCAACTGTCGTTCCGACTCAGCCGCCAGTGCTTTCTCATCACGGACTTTTTTCCTACACATCCATCTGCCATGTTCTCTGGCCATGAGTTCTTCTGTCTCCTAAAAAAATCACAAAAAATGCAAAATATTAGTCAAAAATAACCATTATTTTCATGCTATTTTTCTAAAATCAATTCTAAATCAATCAGAAATCCAATCATCATCATCATCCTCAAATAGACCAAAGACATTTTTCAAAAACAATCTGAACTTTCCTATACCTATAAAAAGTTCAAACTCTTTTAGCAAAAAATCCCAAAAAATTGTTCAATCAACCCAAGCTGATTTTTCTTACAATTAGCCAAGAATTTTAGAATTTCTACTTGAACACTACCATAATTATACTTACAAAAATACACTAGCATATTACTGACACAAATTAAGTTTGAATTAAAATTTTTGCCCAAAAAAAATGGAACCTACTACGACTAAACTTGTAGTGTAGAAAACAAAATATTTGGTCTTTGCAAGCAACCAACCTAATTTTTCTTTTAAAAAACTTGTAAAGTAAAGTAAACATACTTGAGGAATTTGATGAACCATAAAAAGTGTCCAAATAGTAATATTATCTAGATTATCAATAACTCATATAACTATAGGATACTAGGATAGATATTAATATTGACTTATTGAACCAAAATTTTTGGTCAATTTTTTCAAAACCTTGTGAAATACATTTGGAACATTTAGAGCTCCAAAAAAACCTGTTTATATTTGCATAATACTTATACTCATGGTGCCTTCAAGCAAAAAAAAATCTTAAAATTTACATCAGGCCAGGCAGAGCTTCAAAGTTGAGATACTTTTATTTAAAACTTCTCTTAATTCTGATCTACTTGTAAACAAATTTCAACTCTTCTTTTTTTTCCTCACAAACCACCCATTTCCATTTCTGTAAACATATTTTACTTAACTTATTCTATACTATTAAAAGTATGTATAAACTCAAATACTTTATACTTGCACTTACATAAGTTAATTTACAATATATATTTTATCCTTATCTTTAAACAACTCTGGGGAATTTCGAACTAAAACTTTACACAAATAACACTAAACTACCAGCTTAAATATATAACTCTTTCATAGTCAGACAGATTAGAATTTAAATGTAAATTGTCTCAAAAAAAAGTACAGTTTAAATGTGCAGCAGCTCAAGTTCAAATTGAGACTTGAGACATTAGAATCCAATTTTTATTAATTTAAATTAATCTAAATCACAGATTCTAAAAAACATTCATCTTTTTTTCCTTACAACTAATACTACTTATACTACTGATAGTACTTGTAGTAATATATTTAAGTATTATATCTAAAACTATATCTAAATACATTTATAAAATTAAAATTGCCCTCGAGGGTGAACTAAAATTGCAATTTACTATCAGTAGTACTCGTAATAGTATAAGATAGGGTAACCTATACTATATAACATTAATCTCCAGAGCTTTTTTACTACTACAGAGTACTTTAATAAAAATTTATTGTTCAAAATGCTTGTAATTAAAATTAATTAATTTACAACTACTAGGTACTACTGGAACTGGAATGCAATTTTCTGACCAAGAATGAATAATGATAATTATTCACAATTACAGTCGACTAGGTCTAGAAAACATACGAGTTTAATTTCAGGTACGCCTTTGAAATATCGAAACCAAAACTTATAGTATCATTTTTATAGAATTTTTCAAAAATTTTCAAATTTTTATAAAATGTGACTCAATTTTTAGAAAAAAAGAGCCGTTCAGTTCAGATTCAAACAGACTCCTTTTGGCATACATACCCAATTCTACGACTCTATCTTGATTCTTGATAGCAATTCGATATGGCCCAGAAACCTGATACTATTTCTAACTATTCAGTATTCAGTATTATATTTGATAAAAATATAATTGCAAAAAAAATTACGATTTTTATCCGCATCTCTGAATTCAGACACTACTTATATAAAAGTAAACCTTCTAACTTCTACAAGGATATAAAGTTTGCAAAAAAAAATATCACTTTCGACCATTTTTTCTGGCATACGGTCAACTATACATATACAGCTTGTACAAACTCTAAGCATTTTTCAATTTTACAATTTAAGCAACCAGAAATAGCAGGACTAGTACTATTCTGTACTTATCTACTATTTATTAATAATACTACTCTAAATAATCTCAAATTCAAAGATTCAAAAAATTGAAAGAAAAAAAAATGTTTCGCTCGGGTTCTTTTCTCATTTCTAATTCTGATTATTTGAACATTTGAAAACGAAAAAACTCGTCGACTTGAAGAACTTGAAGGCTCTTTGGCTAGAATTTCTTTTAGATTCTGAATTCTGTCGAGCACATGGTTCACCAGAGTTTAAAATAAGTTTACAAAAAATATCTAAACTAAAAGTAAATCTTCAGTATCTATACTAGTATAGGTACAATTTTAGATTCTAGAATCTAAAGTAAAATTAATAATAAAAAGCCAAAACCATAAAGTAAAGTAGGCTCTCTGGTACATAAGTGGATTTTTATTATTTGGTTTTGTTGGCACAAAATTACAAAATGAGTTTCTCAGTCCAAATCTTTTCCCTATATGTATACTTTAAGCAAAAAAAGTAAACCTTCAAATCAAAACTCCAAAATCTTCAAGAACATTAATTACCAGACACAATTTCAGAAGCCAAAAATTCAATGATAAATATACAAATAATATTTAGCAATACATACTAGGTATAGATTACAATTTCCAAGGATTAATACATATAGGAAATCCGGATTTTCAATATTTCTAACCAAAGTATTACTTTACTTGTAGATTAATGCAGCTGAATGCAAAAAATTCTTGAATCTCACTAGAGAAAAAACCGAATTAGAATTAGAACTCGGATTCGAAATTCGAAATCCTCAACTTGAAGTTGAGGAAGTTGTATTACCACTAATACTACTACTATCTAGTATTTACAAATGCCTAAAATAAAATAAAAACTAGATCTTCAAAAGTAATACAAATCTGATCTAAGACGTAGTCACAAGATCACAATTTTACTACAAGCACCAGCAGTATTCACTATTCACCCATTTCCTTATTTATAACTTTGTAATCTAAAACTTTTTTTTTGTGAACTGAACTACTTTGCCATTACTACAAGTCCTACAAAAAATCTCAAACATTTCAAGTCATTCAATCATATCAAATCGAATCAAACAAATCAAGTGATTTTCAATTCAATGGTAGATATGTACCACGAATAATACTACAAACTATAAAAAATAGTAAAGAATAGTAGCCTAATCATAATCATCGAAAAACCATGAATTATTCATTGAAATACAATGCCACTCTATCATCAAATAAGTAGCTCACATTTTTGGTCTACAATCAAAATAATATTACTTTTTCTCATTCTCATTGATGAATCGGTCAGTAATCTGATAGCAGACAAAAAAAAGGGGTTTATAAAAAATGTAAAACTCATTTTGCAAAAAATGGAATAAATAAAAAACACGACATTATAATACATACTAGGCACCAGATTCATGATTCATAGCATAGCAATCATCTATATTTCATAAAGAACAAAAATATTATACGAGTACTCGTATAAAAGTAATTACAGTATAATTTCTAAACTTCATACTTTTGTATAATTTTAAAGATTTAAAAACCTACCTACCTATCTGTACTACCTACTGACATTTGTAATTTTGATCCAATTTGTGTCACTTAATCGGACAATGTGTCAGTCACCAGTACCAGTGTACTAAATAAACCATTTTTTATATTTTAAGCTCAATAAAAAGTATTATAAAAAAAGCTTTCAATCGCTCAAATTTCAATCATTAACATTTTAACTACAAATTCAGTCATTTTCGTGGATTGCCAGAATCGACAATGGAACCAGCTCAATAGTCAATAGTAGAGAAAGTACTATACCCTATCTATAAAAAATAGCAAAATGAGACTCAAATTTCCTTTAAATTAAACATGCTACTCAAAATATTTTTGAAATATTGGAAAAAAAAAGGTACAAGCTCTACAAGGTGATTGTCTCAAAACTTACGATTAGAATTTCAATATCATATTAAAAGGCATTCTTCTAAAAAAAATTACAAAGAATTTGATTGTCTATCATAGACTATTGTTAACTAACATTAAAAATACCAAACTATAAATGTACTATTATCTTCTATGTATGATACTTGGTAGGTCGTTCTCCTTGCTAGAATGGAATACTTTTTTTGCATTTTTGAACACTATACATTACTTAGCTATCAGTAAAGTACTGTAATTATAATTATTATGAACTATAAATGTGTAACATGTTCTCCTTGATTCTGCCAGGTCTTTCAAGTTTAAAAATTTAAACAGGTATGGTATACTTATAATTTAAACAATATCTATCTACTAAAGTTAAAGCTAAAGATAAATGCAGCCCTAAATTTTATAAAATCTCTAACAGTAAATCACAACAATATCCTTAACTAATCATGCCAAAATGTAAATTTAAAATACCATAAGAGTATATCTCTAGTTTCTTATTCTTTCCTTATCCCATTTCGATTCTACTTTACATTGTATTGTAAGTAGTATAGTAAAAGATAATTTTAAATTTAAATTTATGCAAAGCCATGGGACAATTGATAGGTAAGGTACTCTAGTAATAGTTTAAAAACCTTTCTCTAAAGGACTTGGACTCAAAGTTTAAAAATCTAATCTACAATGAATCTCAAAACTTATAATTTAAATCATAATCAGTACTTTACAAGTACCAACTATACTACTGGTAGTTGAGAACAGAGGTCCATAAATCATATAAGTATAAGTTTAAGTTTTATAAATTATTATTAAGAGATAAGAGAACAAGTACCTATCTAATATAAAATATTACTTTTTGTTCAGCTCAAGATAGAGTTTATGAATATGGTATTTTATGATACGAAAAGTACGGTATATTTAGATTTCGTAAAATTAGCTCAAATCTCAAGGCAGGCAGGCAGCCGAGTCTAGTCATAGTCTCAGTAAATATAGGTCTCCAGACATCAGAGTCAATATTTGAAAGAAAATTACCATCTACTTACTCGAAATATTCTATTTATTCTATTTATTACATTACCTACATTACACAACTAAAAACATACAAGAGTCTAGAGCTAAATATCAAAAATAGCAGAAATAAAAATCGATCAAACACCCATCTCAAAATTTCCAAAATTTCAGTCTACCTCCACTTATTTACACGAGAATACTCGTATATGATTTTTAATTTGAAATTTTGAATCATTCTAAAATTGTATCTGTATCATATCATTTAGATATTTATAGTAACTTTTGATCATAATGCAATATACCTATACATAGTATGTACTTACATTTTGGGCGTTGTTGATAATAATAATGTAAAATTCACAGTTCCAAACTGCTGTCGATAATGTCTGACTCTGAAACTTTTTTGAAACAGATGTACAAGATAGACTACTTACTACCCATTAAATCAATCTAGCCCTAGAATTCTAAAATTCTAAATTCGACTACCTATATTATATCAGTATCAGTATTTTTGCATTTTGTAAAAGTTCTACTTCGGGTTCAAAAGGTACGAATTTTTTGCAAAAAAAAATTACTATTACTCACAGCCATTCTACCCTACTTATTTATCTACTTAGGTATACTACTAAACTAATATAAAATGTATAAAATTGAAGAATAATATTATTACTACACATAGTACTACATATATTATGTACTACTACTATGTAATACTTACTACCCAGTACCCAGTGTATAAGAAAGAAGCACATGTGGCAAATTTTTTGTGTTCAAGCCGGGTCAACGAACTACTACCATACTATGTACTACATATATTATCCTTATCCTATCTTTTTCTTTCTTGACTCAATTACCACATCACACTACTTTACTATATACTGCTAACTTGCAATATACCTACTTTATACATAATATAGTAGTAGTAGTAGTAAGTAGCACAACTAAACTTTTATTAAAAGTTAAATAAGAGTATAGTCGAATCGAGATTGAGATCTGATTTTGTCATACACAATACAACAAAGTTGTATAATACTTATAAAGTACTTACCTACTTTACCTACCTACCTACTTATTAAATGCCTACTCAAAAAGTTAAAGAAAAGCCTCGAAAATAGAATAGCTATACAAATACTCATACAGTCGAAAATGGCACAATAATACGGATAGTCAATAGCTTAGAAAAATTTTAATTTTGCCAACCTTGTGCTTTATACCCTTTACAATCCATTAATTATCTGTATACTACTCTATATACCTATGTATATCAGTACAATAATAGACCTATTATAAGTATAAGTAAAAATTTAATTTAATATCAGAAATAACACAGAAGGATATTCTAAGATATGTAATGTAATACTGATAATTTGCAATAGTATTCAGAATTCAGGTTTTTTGAGTACCTATGTACCTATACTACTATACTAGTACTCACTAACTTACTACTTATGCATTTAGATTAAGGCACTAGGCATACGATTATCAATTCTCATAAAAAATAAAATAAAAATGGCTCTTGCTTTTGGCTTGATTAAACTTTTATATTTAAATTCAAACTACTGATAGTGACTATTTTGTACTACCAGTACTATACTAGTATAGTGCTTGTATAGTAATATGTAATGTTCATGTAGAATGTAAATGGTAATAATAAAGGTAAAATAGAAATAATATAAAACCTTTTCGGGTTTGGAGCCTATAGACTCTAGATAAGTAAATAGAATATAAAATGAGGACCTCACTTCAAAGTGAAGGTTTTTTGCTTTCATAATCTACGAGTAGTATAAAAATTTAATTTGAAAATTTCGAAACTTACTAAAACTTGACTATTAAAAGTCAACTATTAATAGTCTTATGCTAATCTAAACTTTAGAAACAGTCGTTAAAATGATCTTTAAATAAGTTTTTGAGCAAGTCTACTTGCAATTCCTGTAGGCTTTCTTTCACCTTTTAGTTTTTGCAAAAAAATTAATGAATTATCAATATACCTTATACCTACTTATGACCTATACTTTGGGTTTAGTTTATAGAGACAAGTTATTTATTTCAGAAAGAAACCAAGCCCCAAAATTTCAAGAGATTTTAATTTTGATATGACTGTTCTTCAGTCTACAATATCTGAAGAGCTAAATGGTCAAAGTCTCAAACATAAATGAAATAACCCCAACTCATTTCATCGAGAATTTCTCAAAAACCTTCTTTTTTTTTGATTTGATATTTAAGTTCATGTCTATAATCCCTAAAGGCATCATGATCTGGGGGTCTCCTCAAGTCTGAAATTACTCAAAAAATATTACACCAAACTCAGTCAATCGGCAACAAAATCAGAAATTTTGCCCATAAAGTACCATCCAAACTCCAAACCTCAATTAACTCTTAAAAGAACGTAACCTCATCCAAAGTTATAATTTAGAATTGATTCCTATCCTAATGACAAATGTTTGCAAGCTTATAAATTATCTTTTACAGCCAATGTATCAACCCTCTTCGATTTTTTTCCACAATCCGGATCCATACAACACAACACAACTATGTATGAAACCTGTATACTGTATACTTATATTATAGGCTAGGTATCTTCCAATAAGACTTTGAACATTTTCAAACTTCAAGCTGAAATTTGAGAGATCACAGATCAACTGTAAAGATTGTTTCAAAATCCTAAAAACATAAAGCATGAAGTTGAAAATTTGATAATAATTTTGTTCAAACTAACTAGGTATACTCATTCAAACTCATACCATACAAGTACCTACATACAGAATACAGGCTAATCCAAAATACCTAAAGGGAATCTTTTGAAACCAAAATTTTGCTAAAATCACTAGGTATATATAGGTACATGTTATTGGAAATTTCGAGATTTTCAAGTACCTATAGGTAATCCAAATTTTTTGTAGAAATGCGAAGTAGATATCTCAAAATTTCAGTGATTTCTTTCTAAATAGGCAGGATTTTGAAAGTGTAGCAGGTTTATGATGATTTTAACCGTTTCTGTTTCCTATATTTTGGATAACCCTGCATACTTACAATCCTACGGATATATAGTAGCAATAGTTATACTAGCTAGTAGAGATAGGATTAGTCTAGACTTTTTTATTTAGCAAAAAAGACCTAACAATTTAAATACCTATCTAATACAATTCAAATAATGAAGATTAGACAAGTCAGAATCTCTATTTCTCCTATTATACTATAGGTATGATTAGACAGACAGGAAGTCATGTCATGAAATTTTATTTCATTTTTTTCTATCCTATAGTATGCCATCAGGCAAACAACTACAATTTACTAGATGCTAGATAGTTACTAACTAACTACTATAAATTAGTAAGCAAAACCCCTTTAAAAAGATTATTATTGTGTAACACAACATCCAAAAAAAATTATAGCAAATTGACTACTCAAAAAAGGGTTTACTATTCCTCACCAGCAATCTTTTTAATTTTTTTAAGACCTTTAAATGTGCCCAAGACTAACTACTTGTGCTCAGGATGACTTCATTTATCCTTAGTTAGTACTAGTACTCAAATATCCAAACTATACGGTCTGATGCTCAAAAATAATGAAAAAAAAATGATCTAAAAAAATCATCCTCATGGTGCACTTTGTACATTTCGTGTAAAATATATTTTCGATAATTAGTCCATTCTTTTTTTATTAATATAATAGTAGTGTTAATAAGATGACCATCATGACCATATCACGTAGACATTAGGATAAAAGAGACCATCATCTAGACATCCCCGCCTTTACTTCCGGTCTCTATTAATATTAATACTTTAATACTGATTATACTATTATAATGTGAGTTAACAATTAGTATTTTTTTTAATTCTAAACTTTTTTAAACTGTCTCGACATGCCAGACTAGAAAAATCAGACAATCAGGCTCTGGTTCTGGTGGTGCTCTAAAATATCAGCAGCACGTCTATCAGTCTAGCCCTCATAAAAATAAAATATTAATATTGATGATGGTGATCATACATTTTATATGAGATAACATACACCACACCAGAACATGACTTTGAGATTTTTAATTTCAAACTATTGTATTATAGGTACAGTACTTGTGCCAACTATCTAATAGATCCTAGCTATGGCAGTGCTAATAGTATTAAATATTAACCCTTATGATAAAATAATTATGATTGACATGACATTTTATATAAAAGCCTAATAAAATAAAGAGACAGGGACAGGGAGGGCAGAAAAGGATATGATGATGATGATGACGAATTTCTCAATGCAATTAGTGAATTTATGATATGAATTATTAATTATCAAAAATTTACCTGTTCAGAATTGGCCGTGTTCGTATAATTTGTAGCTCTGGCAGTTGAGGCATTAGAGTAAGTAGAAGTAGATTGAGATGAACATTTTTGCTGTTGCTGTTCTTGGTCTTGATCTAATTGTTGATGGTTTAAATGGTGATTTAAATGGTGGTGGTGTAGTAAGTAATCGCCAGATGTTGGCAAAGAAGAAGAAGAATGTATTGAAAATGGCGTCGTCACCTTGGTTCTAGCCGAACTTGAAGATGATTTCCCTTGGGCTCTCAGATGGTGATGGTGGTGCTGACCAAGATCAGGTGATGAGGATGGTGATGGTGATGAAGAACCACCTGACGACGACGACGAAGACGAAGGACTCGACGAGGTAGAAGGAGCAAGTCCCCCTATAAAATTAATCAAAAAATAATCAATTATAATTTCAACAAAAAAGGCTTAAAACTATATTCACCTTATAACTACCAACTACTAACTACCATTGTACAATAGTTCCTACCTATCAATCAATTTAACTATCTAATATTATAAATATCTTATAATTAACAAATACCAATAATTATAAAAACAATTTACTCAAAAGGTCAAATCGAACATGACCATTTAGTTACTTAGCTGAAACTACTTTAAATTATTGATCTATTTTTGACGTTTGACAATTAATTATCTATAGCTTTAAACAAACAAAATAGTGTCCCATTAAATTTTGAATAAAATATTTAGAAATCGGCCAAAAAACAATAAATAAACAAACTCAAAATGATGGGTAATTTAATGGACATTCAATTATGGTATTATTAATTATTCATCTATTATTTCTTAAAAATATTTGACATGATCTCGAATCTCGGCATCAAGACTCAAGACCAATATTCAAATATATCACTTGTATCAGAAGTGATATAATACTGCCTGGTGAATAGAGCTACATAAAAATAAATAAATAGCTATTTTGAATAATCATTATTAGAAACATACCTTGACTTCTTGCAGTCAAACTGGCCTGTAAAATCAAAAATCAAAATTAATACAAAAAATTTCCAAAAATTTAATTTTTTTAGTACTTACCAGTTTCACACCTGGGTCAACACCTAAGTTAATGGACTAATGCATGTGAGGGCTGCATCAAAATTTTCTAACTAATTGATTTGCCTAAAAATCACCGAGGTTCCCTTATAATAATCTTGAATTATTTCTAAATACTTTAGCAGTAGTAGATCCTACAGTAGTTAAAATGAGAATAGCTTCTTTATGTATCTGAGACTGAGGTAGTAGTAATAGTAGACAAAGAGTAGAAATCATTTCTAATTTCTCCAGGAAATTTAAACTTGAGCTTTGATTCCAGGACTCGATTCTCCAGAAAATTGATGAACTTCAATATATATCCTTAATGGCTATTGATGTTTTTCTAGTAAGTAGGGTAAGTGCAAGTCTTGATGGCTAAAATTTAGAGAAAAAAAACAAATCATTAAAACATGTTTTTACAAAGAAAATTGCCAACTGTCTATTAGTTAATTGTATACTATTTCTTTGTTTATCAATAATTTCAGGATCACTGTGCTAAGTGCTACTACATAAATACTTATTATGCAATTTCTAGAAATTTAATCGAACCATATTATTTTTGAAAAAAAATAGCCAATTTCCAGAAAGCGTCAACAAAAACACCACTGATTTCAAGTCAAGGACATACTCGTATTGTCCCCATTGATTCCTATACTCTAATCACCTCAAATTGCATTTTTACGACATTTTTAAATTATATTTATATATTTATGAACGAATAAAGGAATTTAATTGATACAAGTATTATATTATACTATCATAGTAATCAGGGTTAACTCTCTCTATAAAGTCTTATTTCTAAAATGTTAACAATTATTGATACTCGCTCTATAAAGTCGCTAAAATTTCTTCAATTTTCCTTAAGGTACCAACCATACTATATTAACTTTTTTTTACATTTACATAAAATTCTTCGTAATAGAGACGCAAGAGTTATAGATAGAGTCCACTGTACTAGTTGAGTCAGCTTCAAATATCAAAATAGTCCATAAAAGCCATAAAAAAAGGGTCGTAAAAGTTAATTTTTTTTTTCGCAATCCATGAGAGACAGACAATTCGACTACGACTACGACGCATTTACTTGACATTTTTAAATATTTACAGAAAAATTAATCCTGGACTCAAATTACATGTATACATTTTTTATGTCTAGATCATTCTATTCTTATTCTACTCTACTTACTGTCTAGCTGGTATGTAATTGTAAAATATTTGTAATTTGTTTTACTATCATTCTATTATACCCCATAAACATAAACATAAACTTTTATTTATTTTATAATTATTTATGATTGATAAAGAACTAACTAACAACGACGAAGTAAATGGACAATTCGGATCTGATTTCCTCATATAAATCATCAAGTCCATAATTGTATACATTAGTCTTTTTTTTATCGTTAATTAATAGTTAGTCATAGTCATGTCACAAATTACTTTTCAGAAATAATTCCACATTTTTTAAAACATGAAAAGCCTAATAAAATAGTATGTATCTAATACTATACGAGTAGAATCTAAAAATCCGCACAAAAAAACTCATCAAAAAAACATAGGTCATATTATAATGCAATATGACATGACTAATCTTAATCACAGCCAAATTTATCTGTAACGTACCTTATAATTCAAGTCTTGAATTTAATTCAAAAGTTCATTTATTACATGGTTTTAGAAAGAATTTGAAATATTTTGGGAAAAGTAACACATTGCATATAGGTAAGTTCTATAAGGAATCAATTTTCTAAAAAAAATGCTCTAAAAATTTATTCATAATTACTCATACTAAAACAGATTTACCTTATACACAGGTTCTTTTTCACAACATTAAATGTAGTGTATGAGTCAAAAAATAAATTATTTTTTATAAAAATATAAAACTTTTTGCAGACATATAATCCCCCATTTCCCATTTCCCAGACTTCACAGAACAGACTACAAAAACTACTCGAGATTCGAGCTAGATAATTGCATTATTTATATAGTAATTACATCAGAATCACATTAAATCCCTTGTAAAAACTAAAAATTAAATTAACTTTTGAAAACTAGGATTTTCTAGACATTACAAGTAGGGTACTCTACCTACCTACACTATTTCATAAAGTACTATATTACTACAAAGAGTACTACTAGACTAATAACGATAAGTATATTAGGCAAGTAGGCAATTTAAAATTAAACGTAATCTGAATTATTTTCAAGTGGTTGCAAAAGTTTTTCGAAAAGGGGGGAAGGTTGAATGACTTATTCTTATTACTTTATAATTTGATAGACATTTTGAACAATTTATTATGACTCAATAATATTTAGTTAATTGTACTAATACAGTAATACTGAATACTGCTACTAGGTACATGTATGATAGATAGGCGAGAACTCTATTTATTAATTATTAACCAGGTTTTCCAGCACCATTAGTCTCAAATTCAAGGGCTAATTAAAAACCTTGCAATTTGAAAACGTGAATTATAGATGAAATGGCATGAATAAATAAAAGCATCAAGCCCAATCAATTCTTTTAGTAATTCATTATATTAATGCAAGTTTTACAACTCGTATTATAGGTAGAAAACCATTGACTTAAGATTCAATAATAATCTCAAATATATACCTAGATCAAAAGTGTAATTTCTAAATTCAGCCAATTTTTTGACATCATCAACATCATTCTACATCATTTACTGACATCATTCTACAAAAATAGTATGAAAATTTCTCTTCAGAAAAGAAATGAAATGTTTGTCAATATTTTTACTTACGTCTATGAATCCCTTGACCTATTCTTTACAAATACAAAAAAGTTCAAGAAACACAAATTGTCAAGTCAAATCTGATTCATAAACTATGTATCTAATACATACAGTAATCTTAACAAATTGAAACATTTATAAGTAAAGTAAAGTAAGTAGAGCTTATTTTATACATTTACATAAGTATACGAATCAAATAAACCTAAAAAAGAAAATTATGTGATGACTCAAACCACTTAAAAAATTTGCATTTTTTGATGATAATAATCCATTTAAGTAAAAGAGCATAATAAAGTCCACCGCATCCGGCCATGGATCTAAAATCTTAAAGATCATCATATCATGCTGTTGTTGATGATAATTTGCTTTTAAAAGCTAAAATAAAAATCTATAAAAATCCTTCGTTGAAAGCCCTAAAAACTAAAATCTAGTCTAAATTCCGAAAATTGAATAAAAGTGTTCTTTTCTCCATATTAATACTAAAATAGATCAGATTAGAATAGATACCCTACATACGATAATAGAATACATAATCCATAGTTTGGACAAAAATTAATATCTCAGACTTCAGATCATCTTTGTACCCTACTTGTAAAATTTTTAAATATACGGGCCTTCGTGATTGTCATTATTATTATGCAGGTAATCATTTTGCAAGAATTGCAAACTAAAGACTAATTTCTCATTTAATAAGGCTTATAATATAGGTAGGTAATTTATAACATAACTGCTCATCACAAACTGGGTATAGGGAACCCAGTTTTCTAGATTGTTTAACTATTATATTGTAAGAACAAGTCCTAAACCATAATTTAAATTTACACTACCAGAATATCATTTTTATTTATTTTTATTTTATTTATTTATTAGCTTTAAAGTTATATCATTCAACAAATAACATGCTGTTTTCCAATGATAAACTATCGAAGAAACTTAAAAATTAAAATAACATAATATTGTAACATGTTGTAATTGT